>PVJS01003905.1:0-72431 GCA_004027185.1 Glis glis | reverse complement strand
AAGTCAATCTGGTTTAATTTACTTAATCATTCATCCATCAAATAAATGTGAACTAAGCACTGTATTCCAAGCACTCTGCTAGAAATTGAAGGAAATCAGATTTAGGATGTTTACATCTAGTGAAAGATAATTATAAGCCGGGCGTGGTGGCGCACGCTTGTAATCCCAGTACTTTGGGAGGCGGAGACCAGAGGATCCGGGTTCGCGGCCAGCCTCAGCTCTCTCTCTCTCTCTCTCTCTCTCTCTGTCTCTCTGTCTCTCTCTACCTAGTGAGGCCCTCCGCAACTTCGTGAGATCCGGTTTCAAAATAAAGTATAAAAAAATAGGGCCGGGGGTGTAGCACGGAGGTAGAACTCCCCTGCGTTCAATCCCCGTTACCGCAAAAAAAAAAAAAGATAATTATGATTCAACTAAGTTGAGATTATATGACAATCCATAGGAATTTTATGAAAATCCAAAAGGGTGGCAAAAAAGGAGAAAAATATACTCATAAAAGTTTAAAGGAGGGCCGGGCGTGGTGGCGCACGCTTGTAATCCCAGTACTTTGGGAGGCGGAGACCAGAGGATCCGGGTTCGCGGCCAGCCTCAGCTCTCTCTCTCTCTCTCTACTTAGTGAGGCCCTCTGCAACTTTGTGAGACCAGGTTTCAAAATAAAGTATAAAAAATAGGGCCGGGGGCGTAGCGCGGAGGTAGAACGCCCCTGCGTTCAATCCCCGGTACCGCAAAAAAAAAAAAAAAAAAAAGTTTAAAGGAAGCTGAAAGCAGCGGCACATACCTGTGATCCCATTTCTTGGAAGTCTGAGACACACAGGTAGCAGGTTCAAGGCCTGCCTCAGCAACTTAGTGAAACCCTCAACATCATACCAAGATCCTATTCCAAAAACTAAAATAGTTGGGTGTATAATTCAGAGGTAGAATGCTAGTAGATTTAATCTCCAATACCGAGGAAATAAATTTTTTTGATGGTGTACCAAGAGTTCAGCAAAAAAAAAAAAATACATGTATAAACTAAAGAAAGAACATGTAAATATGTTAGGAAAGAAAATATGAATACTATGATAAAGTATAACAGGAAGTTTAAGTAGGGAAATCAAGAATGAGTATTCATATATAGGGCTTACAAGGTAAATGTTGTTAGGATATGAAAATTTCTTATAGTATTTCATAAGCCTTTTTTTTGTACTTGTATTTGAACCTAGAGGCATTCTACCTCCTAGCTACACCCCATCCATTTTTATTTTTTATTTTGAAACAGGGTCTTGCTAAGTTGCTGAGGGTCTCACTAAACTGCTGAAGCTGACTTTGAACCTGTGATCCTCTTGTCTCACCCTCCCAAATACTAGGATTAGATGTATGTGCCACTATGGCCTGATTAGTATTCACAAATCTTTCCAGGACTTCAACTTGAAAGCGAAAGAAGCCAGGGAAGAAATTATTAGCAGAGAAATGACATGATGACATTTATGCTTTATAAAGATTATTTTGATAACAGCATGGAGATTGGATTGGATTGCTGTGGGATCGTGTCAATGAACTTTTAGAGAAATCTAACAGAGGCGATGGTGATCTGAAGTAAAGTGGTAGCAGTGAGAATAGAAATGAAAGAAGAAATCTGAGAAATATTAAGGGGGTAAAATGGGTAGAATTTTATCTCCAATGATATTAAAATCTAAGTGAGAAGCAGAAATTAAGGCTAGGTTCAAGGTTTATGATTTAACTAATGAGGTACTTTATTATATTACTCACCAAGATAGGGAAACTAAAAAGATGAACAAGTCTAGAAAGGAGAGGAACATAAACCTAGTTTTATGAATACAGGTATTTTTCTTAGTCCACTGCCTGTTACGATAACAAAATACCTGAAACTGAGTAATTTCAAATGATTAGAAGTTAATATTTCTCATGGTTCTGGAGTCTGGGAAGTTCAAAAGCACAGAGCTGCATCTGCTCCTCATCAGATGAGGGTCTTCTTGCTGCATCCTAACATGGTGGAAGGCATCGCATGGTGAGACAGATCAAGTGTTGCTGCTCCAGTGTCTTCCCCTCATCTTAAAAGAATTCCACCATCAGGGCCCCACCATCATGACATCTAACCCTGATTTCCTCCCAAAGGCTCCACTTCCAAATGCTGCTAATGTAAATTTGGGCATTAAATATCTAACACATGAACTTTTAGGAGACCTCTTTCTCACATTCAATTAGAGCTGTCCAACAAAAAGTTGGACATAGTTTTCTAGATATAAAATAATATGCTACCCATATACATTCTCTATACCTATCCCTTTTTAGCTCAGTCATTTAATAAGGCCAAGTTAAGGGTTCTTAGTATAATTTCTTCTTTTTGACTGCACTGGTAGACTCCTGCCAGTAACATGTAAGAACAGGAAGAAGCAAAAGATCAAATGCAAATACATTACCATAACTCCTTGTTGCTCAGTAGTTATCGCCTTTTTAGAAGACAATTACAAATTGGAGAAAGCAAAAATTCACCTTTTTTTCATTTATTCCTGTTTTGAAAGAAAAGTAACTTGAAATGAAAAATATAAGCCACAAATAAGATGGCAACTAACAAAACCCCACAGAACACTAGTTAATAGTTGGTGCTGATGTCCACATATTGACAATTATAAACTATTGTAACTTGAGTTCAAATTTTATCACCCTTTCCCAATGAAACATCAAATAATAAATATAAAAGTGAGTGGACATTAAATTAGAGGGAATGTTATGTAATAAAAATTACAAAACCACACTATACATATACAAAATTATAATCTTCATGAGATGAGGTGTATTCAACCAAAGAAACTGCATAATTACAAAGCAGAGTTTAAAGCAGCTGGATTAAATAATGGGAGTTCTTAAATAATGAAATCTTTTTAGAAAGCATAGCTTTCTGAAAACTCTGTGTGTGTGTGGGTGTGTGTGTGTGTGTGTGTGTGAGAGAGAGACTAGGGGTTAACTCCAGGAGAGTTTTACCTCTAGGCTACATCCCCAGCCCTTTCTTATTTTTCATTTTGAAACAGGATCTTGCTAAATTACTGCAGGCTGGCCTGGAATCTGCAATCCCCCTGTCTCCGCCTCCCGAATACTAAGATTACCGGTGTGCACCATCACGCACGCCTGGCTGCTTTCTGCAAACTTTTGCACATTTTCATATGGTCTACATGATTCACACATATTTATTTAAAATTTTAAATATAGCAAAATTGACTGAAGATTTCAGCAATGGATCTCTCAGATAGAATCTAGAAGGCAGTCTGTTGACAGGCTCCAGACATATGGGTCAGTGGAGTTGTACAACACAGAGAGCAGATTAAGTATTCCTGACTATTGTTGAAGCTAATTCAAGGCTTCACAGTCACTGTTGGTCACAGCAAGCCTGTTTTCCAGGGTCCCTAAACTTTACACCAAACTATTGGGAGAAAGCTCTCCAAGACTTCTTCCTGCAAGAACACCGGAGAACTTAGCTGGCCAACACAAAGCTGTAGTCGGTACTATCATTAGGGAAGAAATGTTCTCAAAAGAACCAGAACTCTTCAGTGCCATGACTGAGAACATTGCTTTCTTTGCTCTTTTATATGTATAGACATGATATGAGTAGTTTCAATCTGTTCTTTGATCTTTTATGAAAACAGCTTGTCTGAGAAGACTTTTTCTTTAGAAATTATGACTATTTCGGTTCATAATTTGAGATCATATAATCTCTAAGTGAGCTCCTACATTAGTGCTTTAATCAGAAGAAGTCTCTACTGAACAAAGTTTTGTTATTAATATGCAAATGAGTGCCGTGAGGCAGATGACACTTCTTCCCAAACCACATTCAATTAACATACCAATAAGTGGAGTTGCTCCTCATGTAATCAGAATCAGTGTTTTACATGACAGATTTTTTAACACTTCTTAGATTCTGAGAATAAAGAATTCTATGCTATCATTTATGACCATGATGCAAGCACAAAAACATACAGGCTGAAAAATGGCCAAGAAAACAGCCAAAGATGACGTGAATAGAGCAATATTATAAATTCTCTTATTCAGGCTCCCAAATTCATTGCTAAACTAGGGAACCACATAATTACCCTAAATAGGGCATTTAGTATTAAAATTGATAACAGTGCCCATCTGTTACATTAGAATTATGTAATCAAGTTCTCCTTTATCCTACAAGTGAAGATAAAACAAGAACAAAAAAAAAATCATTATAAAAAAGCGCGACAGATCAGAGGGCAAACTCTTAAATATCACCTAAAGCAAATTCACATAGTTGAAGTATTTTAAAAGACTAAAGTTCAAAATTAAGAATTAACCTCAAGACATTGTCTATGGGCTCTGTATGATAAGTGGAAGAGGAGCTATTCATTCTCTCAGCATAGTACCAGTCCTTGTTTCTCGCGAAGTATTAGCTACCTGAATCAACACAGACTGAAAACACTCAGGTCCTTTTTGTGTGTTGGGAAATGACTTAATAAAATTTATTTATTCAGTAACTACTATTCACCATCCATTTTATTAGTACCATTATTATAAATTCTGGGGCTATA
This sequence comes from Glis glis, assembly GCA_004027185.1. Classification (NCBI taxonomy): domain Eukaryota; kingdom Metazoa; phylum Chordata; class Mammalia; order Rodentia; family Gliridae; genus Glis; species Glis glis. Next base: position 67,887 of record PVJS01003905.1, on the reverse strand, counting down.
TTTCTCATATAGTGAAAAAATATTCTTTTAGCTTTCAGTGTAGCTTTTCCACATCTTAGATATCATTTTAAGGAATATATTTTTAACTTAATTATTTTAATAGTTTATTTTTGAGTTTGTGGTACTGAGGATTGAACCCAAGGATGTTCAACCTCTGAGCTATATCCCAGTCCCTTTATTTATTTATTTTTTGTTTGTTTGTTATTAAAAAGGGGTCTCTCTAGGTTGCTAAAGATCTCACTATTTTGGAGGCTGTCTTCAAACCTGCAACCCTTCTATCTCAGCCTCCCAAGTACTGCAATTATAGGCCTACCCCACTATCCAGAGATCTTTAAAGATCTAGTCCTTTAAATTTGGTCTTTTTCAGATACTTTCTTCCCAATCAATAGCATCATATATTTTCAGCTTGTCAAGGGAGAAACTGTAAAGTCTTCATTGCTAACTTGCTCTCAGTCTACCCCTGTCTACCCCTATAATCAAGGCCTTGCCAAACCATGTTATTTTTATCTCTCAAATATGTCCCAAATTCATCAGCATTTCATTTTTACCACCTCTCTCATCCAAGGCCAAAGAACCATTGATTTTTCAAAAGCAGCACTATGGGTATCTAGAGGCAGCGTGGCATCTAGAAAGGTTTCTTTCTGTTGTTGCTGTTGTTTGTGAATAGTTCCATATGCAGTGAAATAAATTATAAATGGCTTAAAAATAATTCACTAGAGACTTTCATGGTTAAATATCTCTTCATAACTAAAATAAGGAAAAATCATTAATTGCTTTACAGCTTCTTTTTAATGCAATAAATCAGTCAAGTTGAGAATCCATTCTCCCTTTTGCTCTTTGCTACCTTGGTGTCTTTGTATGAGATGCTTTACTTTCTATCAAGAAAAAAATTAATCTCCCCCATCATTTAACATTTTTGTTTAAATGAGTTATGAATGTATAGCTTTTCTCCCCAGCTGCCAGTCTTGGGAACCAGATCAACTCCTATACCATTGAATTGGACTTAATATGAGTTTTCTATACCATAATAGCAGATTTGTGATTTGCAATTCCGGTGCAAAATTGTTCTGTATTTAGGGTATGATAAGTATATGTACCTTTATCCCAGTCTCTTTTCCATATGTTATTGTGTGTGCAGATATATCTGGCTAGATCATAAGAACATTGAAAAAGTAAGAAGCTCATTTTATCCATCTATGTCCCCTTCATTTCTAAAATATAACTTAGTTTGGGATACAAAATAAATGGTTAATATATACTCATTGAAATGTTAATCCACATTAGCTATGCTACAGTTTGGATTTTAAATGTCTCCCAAAGGTCCTTGTACTAAAAGCTTGGTCCCTAGAGTGACACTCTTAGGAGGCTGTGGAACCTTTAATAGGTGTGGCCTAATGGGAGGTTTTAGGTCATTAGGCATATGCCCTTGAAGAGCTCTGTGGGACCTCAGTCCTTTTCTCTCACTCTTCTTTTTTTTTTTTCCTTGCCAGGAGTTGAGCTGTTTTGCTTCACCATGTGCTCCCATCATAATGTGCTGCCTCGCCAATTGCTCAGATCAATGGACCTGTGGACTGAAATCTCTAAAATTGAGTCAAAATAAACCTCTACTCTTTTGACCTTGCTTAGTTTAGGTATTTTGTATAGTAATGGAAAGCTAACCAACAAGTTATAAAGAATTACCTTTTCCACAAACACCATATTGGAGCCAGGGGAAAAAAACTGGAATCATCTTCATTGCACCTTTTCACACCAGAAAGTCATTCAAACACATCCAACAGTTTCCCCAAAGTTGAGTCGCTATCACGTGGTTTTATACTTCCTTTTCTATTTTGTCAGTAATTCTCCAGTCTTCCACTCCCCACTTTTCTCAGAGACATTTTAGTTCCATGTTCACTATTTTCTTCTTTAAACATTTTTTCTTTTACATTCTGGCAAATCTCAATCATGATATGAAAATTCAATAGTCTCACAGAAAATGATCTTAATTTCCCCCACCGCGATAACCAACCAACATAGGCTCATTTAAAAAATTTCAGAAATTTCATCATAAATAGTGGTTGTGGTTAGTAAACCTATTTATGATAAAAATAAAAATTCAAAGTGAGACTTTAAAAAAACTTCCAAGACCAAGGCTCCACCCTTGCGTTTATGATCCTCCACATCTGCTCATGGATAAGGAATCTCTATTTTTCATAAAAGCCACTAATTTCTATATTTACAGGTCTGAGACTCTCTACCTGATGGGAAGCAAAATTCAAGTCACCTTTATTCCTCAATATGTAGATTTCTATTTCCTTTTTTTTTTCTTTTCTCATGGTCATCTTTGGAGAAATCTCTAAGCTAACAGCATTTTCCTATTTATTCCAGTAGAAACCAATTCTCACATGTTGAAAAAGCAGTCCCCTCTGGACTACATTTCCCTCAGTCAGAGATGTTTTGCATTGTCTTGCTGTCAATCATTCTTTCGGGAGTAATAGCCTATCAATTTCACCTCTCCTGTCAGGCGATTTTTATGGCATCGGCGATTTATGTGGCAGGAACTGCTTTCCAGAACAAGGCATCAGTTTTGAACACTGTTTACAGGACTAGGATCCATCTCAGTGCCATGCTAGCAATGATTATCCTGGACCCTATTGAGAAGTAGTTTGAACAGCTTGAGATTCAGCGGCAATTCTCCCCACACAATCATCAGACGAACTCAGCATGTCCAATTTCTTTTGCCATAGGGGCAAACAAATAAACATCTCAAAAGTTCAAGAGAATTTGGCATATAATTCAAAATATATTAATTTTTTTCCCAACTTTACTGAGGTACTGTTGACAAAATAAAAGATTATATATAGTTATACAATGTGGTGCTTTGACCTAAATATACCTTATACAATGATTCCCAACATGGTAATTAACATATCTATCATCTCACATAGCTTTGTTTTCTTTTCTTTTTTTATTATAAGAACAATTAGTATCTACTCTCTTAGCACATTTCAAGGACACAATATATCATTAACTATAGTTAACCATGCTATACCTTAGCTCTCTAGATTTTATTCAGCTTATGATTAAAAATTTATACCCTTTGATCATAATTTTTCAATTTCCTCCACCCCCAGTCTCTGGCGACCAACATTTTACTTCCCATTTCTACAACTTTGACTTTTTTTAGATTTCACATGTGATATTAAATATTATTTTATCAATGATTAATTATAATTGGAGGATTCAAATGCATAGGCAGGACCTCAATGATGCATGAAGTTGTTTTTTTTTTTTTTTGCCAATACTTACAACCTGACCTTATTATCAGATCTTAACTGAGAGTCACTTTTGCAATAAAATTTCCAACCTGGGACCTTAAATACACTAGATCTGACTAGGTATTTGATCATTAATTATTTGGATAGAGTGTTTACTTAGACCCCAAAAGCAACTTCTAAGAAGAAATTAATTTTATGTTGATTTTATCAACAGAATTAAATTGCCTGAATTGTTGACTTTTGCCACACCAAAATCAACATTTGCCCTGCTTTCTTTCTTTCCAATTAGTCAACAAATAGTAAAGAAAATAGTTGAGGTCTTTTCTACCTGAAAATACCTAAAAATCAATGTATTTATACTAGAGTTTTATAATTTTCAAGGTAAGGGTATAGAAGTATCATCCAGAATATCCATACCCACATACAAAACTTTGTTCATTCTCTTACTAATCCTTTTTGGGGTATATTCGCCAATCTTGTGTTTAGAATCATCTTACTATAGCCAACAAATTCTAAAACATAAATAGTGCCAGTTAATCAAAATGTTGTATTTAGAGATAAAGAAATGTCAACCATTGCATCCATAACTTAATAGCATTAGAGGCACTGAAGCATATTGTCCACAGCCATTCTTAATTAAAATCTGCCTTTTCTGTTCTCTTTTCTTGGAAAGTTACTAACGGACTTTTGCCCTGTCCTTCAGTTAAGTCCACTCTCTACATGTCTTCCCAGTTCCTCCAGCTTCATGTTGGAGCAGAAAGCAGCTCACCCTCATGCTGGACTTTCTCTTGTGATAATCTAACTCAGTTGCCTTTGTACTTTATGATTTTTTCCTTTTTTACAGCCCTCATCATGGAAGGCCATAGAACCTGAAAATGTCAGAACTCCAGTGAGCAGAGAGAGTGGAAGACTGAGAAACACATTAATAATTTTAACCCTTTTCTCAAAAATATGCATGATAGAAATAGTACAGTCACTTACCCGAAATGCTGGATATGTTTTAAAATATTTTTATTGGTGTACTGTAATTAAACTTCATAGTGGGATTCAAAGTGACACAGACATACATGCACACCCCACTTGGTGTATTTCCTTTTGCATCCCACCCACTCCCTCTTCCTCCAAACCTGTACATCTTAACGACATTAGTAGCGATACCTTTAAATATGGACATAACATTATTTGAAGTGTTTCCTTCTTTAATCCTCCTTTTTCCCTTCTCCATCTCCCTCCCCTAGCCCCCTTCTATTATAATATTGGTTTCATTCCTCATTTATCAGAAGTCCCTTTTGCTTCCTACTTTCTCTTTACCCTCCACATATGAGAGAAAACATAATGCCCTTCACTTTCTGAGAATGACATCTTGCATTATTTTGTTATTCTTTATAGCTGAGTAAAATCCCATTGTGTGTACATATCACATTTTTTATCCATTGGCAATCATCAAGAATACAAACAATAATAAATGCTGGAGAGGACATGGGGAAAATAGGAACTCATATGCTGTTGGTGGGATTGTAAATTAATACAACCACTATGGATTTCACCGTGGAGGTTTCTCAAAAGACTAGAAATGGAATCACCATGTGGTTCAACTATACCACTCCTCAGTATCTTTCCAAAGGAATTAAAGTCAGAATACTATAGTGATACATACATACCCATGTTTATTGAAATGCTAGATATCTTAAAAGAATGGAAGAATTGCTTCAAAAGTATCAAATATTTATCAAGTATAAAAAGTACAAATTTTTAAATAAGAAAAGTCATTATCATGGTAATCTATAGAATTCGTTGTATTTTATATGGCGAGACATATATGTTTTCCAAAAATCTGATTTTATGTGTACATATATGTGAGCATACACACATATATATGCATTTCTTAGTTTATTTTCCATACAGAAAATTCAAAAACTGTTTCTGAGTTAAAAAGAAAATATCAGGTGGTGATACCATATCTCAGTAATAATAGAATCACGAAGTGCCTTCCTTAATCCAACACAATGTTTTGAAATTCTTGCACAGACCTAGCCCTCAGCCTTTGAAGGATGAAGTCCAATGGATGATGAAGGGAAGAACAAAGAAAAGACGGAAAAGGAGAGATGGTTCAGGAGGGAGGGAAAGAGTAAAAGAGAGAGAGAGAGAGAGAGAGATCTTCTAAGAAGGTTTCTGGATATCAAGTTTATATTTATACATAACAATGGTTGGTACAAACCGAGCATGGTGGTGCATGTCTGAAATCCCAGTACTTGGAAGGCTGAGATAGGAGGATCTCAGGTTCCAGGTTATCCCCAGCAACTTAGTGAGTCCCTGTTTCAAAATGAAAAATAGGAAGGGCTGAGTTGTCTCTCAGAGATATTATAATGCTGGACTTTGTACCAGCAGTGCTTGGGACAATATGATAAAAAAAAAGGCTCTTGATTTTATTCCTGGTCTCTAAGAATTAAATGGGGAGAGGGCAAGAGAGCCGAACTCCCTGAGTGAAACTCAGTTCTTCCCTTTATTACAGACTTACAGAGTTAAACTGGGTCATTAAATCATTGACTGTCTCTTGCTAGGAAGTAGAACATTGGGTTAGGAATGCTTTATAAGATAAGTTGTTATCTGGCAGTTTTGCCAGAGTGGTAGAGGTTGCTGTCTTCAGCTCCCTCCTTAGGGCAGTCTTCCACCCTTGAGCAAAAGCAAGCTGAAGGTGTAGTAAAACAGGAGGAAATGGCTTAGATTGTGAAAGGGCATTGAGGTCCACTGTCTTCAGTTCCCTCAAGAAAGGCAGTCTTCTGCCAAAGCAAGCAAGAAGCTATAAGTCCTTAAGCCAATATTTTTTAGACTTAGAACAGTTTCCCACAGTATAATGCACCTGGGCTCAATCCCTCCACCCCCCAAAACATAAGTTAAGATGGATGGTACATAAAGAAACACCACTGTTTTCAAACTATTTTTCAAAATATGACACTTAGGAACTGGAGATAGCACTGAAAATGCTAACATCATTATCACTTTCCTTATTTTTAATATTATCTTTTAACTCCACTCAGTAAGAGAACAAATTAAAATCATTAAGATTTAATTTCATTCTTTCTTTCTTAGCTAGTCTATTTTCTGGAAATTGTAGATTTAACAACTAAAGTGAAGGCAATATGTAGGAGGAGGGAATGTAAATAGAAAAAAAAACCTGAGAATATATAGATAACGATGATAGGATAAGGCATGATTGCCATTCAAATTTACATTTTTATTCCTTTAAAGACAGTCTTCATCATACATATCAATAGCTTTGAGCCAAAGCCACCAAGATCACTTAAGTATCAGAAACATCCTATGTAGAATTTAAAATCATGCTATTACATTCTTACCCATTTTTAGCCCTCAGGTTCCCAATCTGTCACTCTATTAGCTGACTACTGGTATGGTTAATTAGCAATTCTCCCTCGAAGTGATCCTTAGAGACTTGAAGAATCAACAGTACAACTGAAGTCACTTCTACTAACCTATTCTATAGGTGTCGCTTCTTTTACTTGATACAAACCTTTGCATAGCCACACTCCCTGGGAAAGACTAATTAAAATCACTGAAGGAAATATGATCAGCCAGATGAGGCAGAAAATAAATCTACTGGAGAAATCATTTACTAGTTGCTGCAGTTTTGTAATCAAATGCTTTTTTCAGATGCTGCGAAAATATATTTCACTACAAGTTATTAAGCAGAGGCAGTGTGATTTCCCCTGCTTTCTTTTAATGTATAGTTACATTTTTAAATACTCAGTAAATATTTTAAATAAATTTCACATATATTAAATATGAAAGAGTCTAACTTGAAGGCTTTCTTCCAGATATTAGAATGTATATAAGGAGAAACATATGTATTTGCTAAGTTAAGTACCTTGCTATAATTGACCTCAAGGTGATTATCAGATTTATTTCAGCCTACTAAGATCCACAGGAGAGAAAAATGTGGCCAAACTGAGCTTTGGTATCTGTCTAAAGACCTAAGGAAGGAAAAATATATTCCATGTATAAAAACATGACTACCTATTCCAAACAGTTAATCATAGCTTTGCAAGCTTCCTCAAAAAGTATCTCTTTATGGAAAGCAAAATCCAGGATATAAAAAGCTAGAAATTAAAATGTGTGATTCCTTTTAGTAATGATGTTCAAAACTAAATTTTACATTTTGCATATATATCTTGTGTACCTTCTGGAATCTAGAATTATGTTTTTCCTGATTTTTAGAAAGGAGGATGGAAATAGGTCATATTTTTGGGGGGAAATTGCCATTATTTAGCTACCTGACATTAATAAAACTGTCAGGGTACGCTCAATAGCTCCACCGGAGGGTCCTAAGAGTTCCCCAGCCTGGATGGGAAACTCACCTCAGGGTCCCAGGGTCCTTGGGTCTGTGTAGAAAAGAATTTCAACACTCGCCAGTCAGAGAAAAAGTCAGAGGTTTTAATTCAAGGAAAAGGGATAACACGTTAGGAAAAACGTGGGCCACCTCAAGAAGTGAGAGCAGCCCCCCCAAAGTTTTGCAGTCTCTTTTTATAGTCACTGGAAATGGGGAGGGGGTTGGTTTAGAGGTACTTGGCGGGAAAATGCCTTTTTTTTAATTTTCGTCAGAATGTTAATTTTAGGGACAGGTCTTTTTGGGGGCAGAGAGGAATGGAGCCAGAAAGTCTGCTGGCCAGCAGGTAGCCCGCTGAGTATAACAACAGGCGTGATCTTCGGTGAAAGGTGAAGTTCTTTCTCTTCCAAAAAAGTTCTTTTTCTTCAGGACTGGGTGGCCAGCTGAGTGTGACAACAGGTGTGATTTTTCAGAGTTTAGGAGTTTCGGTGGAAGAGGAAGCTCTTTCTTTTCCAAAATTAATCACCTCAGGAATTTCTCAGGGCTTTTGGATGTGAAGCTAGCCCATTGTGTTTTTAGAGATATGGGTTTTGCTGCTTCTTGGCATGTCCTAAGCAAGGCAAGTTTAGGACTTTAGATTTACTCCTTTCCTTCCCATCTTGTCTCCTTTCTACCTAAAATTTTACTACTTCTACTCTACCTTATCAAAACTATATATTCTCTCACACACATATGTACACAAACATACACAACTACATAGCCACAATCCTGGAGCTTTTGTACCAGTTATTGCTAGGAAAAAATCTCAAAATTATCATCATGATCCAATTATATTTAACTGTTAGTTTTATTTTAAAATCCTATATATTCAATATCTAGAATCTATTTTGTTGATTTTTTCAAAGAAGCCATATTCAAACTTTCCTCTTGAGTAAAGTATTTAGTTCTTTGTTTTTATCTTCAAATGTTTTAAACATTTTTAAAAATTCTCTTTCCCTCTGCTTTTTTAGCACTACACCATCACTTGAATTCTCCAGTGTATTCATTCTCATGGTATATTGTGATTAGATATAGAATGTCCCCCGAAGAGCTCATTTATTAATGTACAGAGTTGATGTGATTAAGTCATGAGGGATTATGATTTTATCAATGGATGAATCTATGGTAATAGATTTACTGGGTGGTAATCTAGGCAGGTGGGGTGTGGCTGGAGAAGGTGGGTCCCTGGGGGTCTGACCTTAGGGACTGTGCTTTTGTCTTTGAATCCCCTTGTTTGCTGGCTCTCTGGTTTCTGACCTCCAAGCTGTGAGAGCAGAGCCCTTGCTCTCCCTCTACCTGCTTCCTGCTCCTCACTCTGAGCTCTGCAGATGTAACCTGGTCTGACATGGACTGAAACTCTGAGATCTCTAAGAAACTGTGAGCAAATAAGTCTTTCTTCCTCTAAGTTGTGTTGTCAGTTGTCTTGGATTAGTGTCATGGCCTTGCCTCCTATGGAGTCTGCGTGAACCTACACGCCTGACGTGGCAAAAGCTTCAAGGAAGTATGCCCATAGAAAAAGGTGGCCTGGAAAAATCCTCTGTGTTCTTGGCTATTCTCTCTTTGCTGTAATCTTCTTGTCAATGATTCTCTTAATCTTTAATAGATATGGCTCCGTGAGCGCAGTGTTCTTTTCCAAATTATCAACTGTGCCCTATGAGAAAGCAGGCAAATCTTTCCCAGGAAGTCAAAGTCATAACAATGTAACTTTGGCCCAGAACGCTCCTGCGCTCTTGCTTAGATTAGCCCAGAAGGGCAGAGGGGGCTCAAGGACAGTTGTGGATGGGTTACAACAGGAAGAACTTTTTGTGGAAACTTCATGGAAATGATTTTGGGGATGGTTTGAAAGAGATTTAGAAATTTGGAACAAAAGAAATTATAAAAGTTTATAGTAAGAAAGCAATAAAAAACACTAGGTTAAACTTTAAACTCTTGCCTTGTAACCATAACCTCAATAGATAGTCTAGGTGCCAAAACCGCGTCTAGCAGCCGCCCATGGCATTATGCCAAATGAGACATATACCTCTGATGATTTGCACTGTTACATCTAGCAGCCGCCCACGACACTATGCCAAATGAGACGTATGCTCTGACGATTATCTGCTCTCATAGCTTTGCACTGTTATTTCTTAAAAATCATTAAGATTGTATAAACCTCAAACATAAACAATGATCAGCTGATGATGTATTTTGTTTCCTTAATCATTGTGTATAAAATCCTTGCCTGAAACTTTGCAAAATACACTCAGATGCAACTTCCTTGAGTTGTCTGTGTCTGTTTGTCACTCATCGCTGACTCCTTGCCCACCATCCCGAGACCCCTGTCCTGTCGGTCTCAGTTCTCCGGCTGAGCTGGTCCGTCGCAGATTAGAGCAGTGAGAATGTTGACCAAGGTATGGTAGTAACATCACCATGTGATCTATAATTTATATAAATTAATCCTCAGACGAGCTGCCCCTTGAGCATTTCCACATACATTGGCCCTGGGAGGTCAAGGTGTCCCTGTGCTGCTGTTTTGTGGTTGCCTCCGCCACAGCATTGTGGACTTCACTGATTCAGGATCAGCTTTCTGTCCATCTCAATGCTGGAGATTATTGTACCACATAAGAAACAAATTCAACTTTTTGGCCAGGCAAAATGTATGCTTTCATTGCCAAATTTTCACCAAAACTTTATCCATAGTTCTTAGCACACAACTGCTATATTCTGGCCCTAGAGATAATATCACAATAAAAAATATAAATAATTCTCCCTTTTTAAACTCAAGAATGCCCCAGATTAGAAAGTATATTATATGGTCCCATATATGCTCAAGGCCTGTATGGGCTTGACTCCTGGACTGCACCTTTCTTCAAAGTTCAGCAGGTAAAGAGGGGTGATCAAACATTAGCATGCCTTGCATTAAACCCAGATTGCTTGGTTCCACATTCAAAGTTCTGATCCAGAAGATCCTGGTAGGTTTCAAGAATTTTCAGTTTAAAATTACTTAAGTAATGTTGATACTTAAGGTGTGTGTGTGTGTGTGTGCGTGTGTGTGTGTGTGTGTGTACCTTTGCTTCTTTGTGGATTTGAAATGTTCTTTCTGCATATTTTCTAGAATGAACTATATTATATGCAATTATCAAAACTTGGAAATCATGGTAAAAAAATGGCCTGTAAAATGATATAGGTCCTAAATTGCTTTTCAGTGGGCAAAGCAGAATTAGAAATTTTTTTTTAGATTTTAGTTCTTTTAATGTTCATTAGTTTTCTAATTCTGAAGACTATATCATTTAATAAATACATGTATTTCACTTAGCAAATATGTATACATTTACACAAATTGATATATACATCTTTATATTTTTATCATATTATTATTATCCTGTTATTAATATTATACCTATAGTTATTTTTCTGTTTACATTCTGTATTTCTAAATTTTTCTCCTTTCTCTCTTGTCCTGTTTTCCCAGAATATATATTTATTTCATTGTAAATATATTGGCTTCTTGTAGTTACTATTGTGATTCTCTATTTCTTTAAAATCTGATTTTAAGCTGGGCGTGGTGGCGCACACCTGTAATCCCAGTACTTGGGAGGCTGAGACAGGAGGATCACAGGTTCGCAGCCAGCCTCAGCAACTTGTGAGGCCCTCCGCAACTTAGTGAGACCCTGTTTCAAAATAAAGAATAAAATAGGGCTGGGGTGTAGCTCAGAGGTAGAATGCCCTTCAGTTCAATCCCCAGTACCACAAAGAAAGAATAAAAATCTGATTTTAAGAAATCATATTCTTTTGTATTTTCTTTGTCTTTTTCTAACTTCTTTTATTGGCTTATTGTTTTCTTTATTTTTATTTGATCAGTAGAAGTAAAGCTATATACTATTGTATGGGGAATATTTCAGTAATGTCCACAAATCTCCCCCTAAGTATTTATGTTATTTTGAAATTTCTATATGAATTCCTCTTTAACTGAAGAGGTACTTAACAATATGCTATTGAATTACAGACATATGAATTATAATTTATTTCAATTTCATTGTTTTCTAATTCATAAAGCTCACTTTACAGTAGTTTTAAATTTACATGAAACGAGTAGAAAGTAGAGAATTTCCATATATCCATCACTCCACCCCAACACACACACACAGACACACACACACACACACACACACACACACACACACACACACAGCATTTTCCTTTTACTAACTGGAATACATTTGTTACAATTGAGTCACATTGGTATGTTATTATTAACTAAATTCACAGTTTACATTACAGTTCACTCTTTGTATTATAGGTGGCTTATGTGGATTTTGAAAAATGTATAATAACACATATCTACCATTCCTGTATCATATAGAATAGTTTACTGCCCTCAAAAATCTGCTGTATTTAATCTATTCATCCCAATTTCCCTCTATTAAGTTTTGTTCCGTGAACCTAGTGTACCTAATGTTACTACCTCTGAAGACTAGGAAATAGCCAATATTGTACCCTCAATAAACAATCATTTGAAGGTATATGGTGTGTGCATCTATGGGGTTATTTGAATCTTCCACATATTTGCTTTTGTGCTATTTGTTTGATCTATGCAATTTCTGAGATTACTGTATTAAAACCTCGAACCTTTATTTCACCCATTGTTTCTTATTTTTGCTGAATTGTTTGTTTCATACGCATTCATAATTATTCAGCCAATGTATTCCTCTCTCACTCTATTGAGCCTGTACTTTATGTCTGTCACTGTTTTGCTCACTGGAGACACAGCAATAAATAAAACCTACAAAAGTTTACATTATTAGGAATAGGGGAGAGAAAAGTAGGGAATAAATGAATATAACATATAGAATATGAGTTAGCAATACATGCTATAGAAAAAAAAATAGCAAGTGAAAAGAAAGTTACAGAGGGTAACTTAATTAACTACATGTAGTTAATTAAGAGAATGTAGTTAATTAAGAGAATAATGTAAGAGACCAATGGAATACCCTACCCAAGAATGTAGAAGCAGTAGTTCATCTCATAATCTATTTGAATATATTATTAATTATTTATTAATTTATGGCAACTCTATTCTTCATGATGCTATTTACTTTGAAGTCTATTTTGCTTATATTAAAATTCCTGTCCATGTTTTACACTTTCTAGCTATTTACTCAAAATTTGTTTTCTTCCTCCTTTTAGATAACAGAAACCAAAATTTATTTAGCACAAAAATCTGTCTGGATGTCAATACTTACTGTGATATACTGATAATAGACCCCTAAGTATATCAGGCTGTAATCTCTGGAAACTGCAATTATATTTGGAAAAAGAGATTTGCAGATGTGAACAAGTTAGCATTATTAGATGGGAGATTATTCTGGATTGTCAGGATGAGCCTTAAATGTCACAGAATGTTTCATTACAAGAAGTTGCCTGAGAGAAATTTGACCTACTGAAAAGAGAAGGCAATAAGAAGTTAGAAACAATGATTGGAATGATGTAGCCACAAGCCAATGAATGCTGACATTCACCAGAAACTGGAAGAAGACAAGAATGGAATTTCCCCCAGAGCCTCTGGAGAGAGCATGACCCTATTAACACCTTGATTTTGGACTTGTAGCCTCTAGAACTGTAAAAAAATAATATTCTGTTGTTTCAAGCTATCCAATCTTTAGTAATGTGCAGTTTGTGATAATAGGAAACAAATACACTTATTTTCCTGGACATCCTTTTAGTTAAAAGTGGTTAGCTAGGCCTGGTGGTGCACACCTGTAATCCCAGTACTTGGGAGGCTGAGACAGGAGGATCACAGGTTCTAAGCCAGCCTCAGCAACTTAGTGAGGCTCTAAGCAACTTGGCGAGACACTATTTCCAAATAAAAAATAAAATATCTAGGGGTGTACCTCAGAGGTAGAATGCCCCTGGGTTCAATCCCTAGCACCACAAAAAAAAAAAAAAAGGTTGAACAAAACAGTTAGAAACACGGAGTCCTAAGCAGAAATTTACTGGTGGTTTCTGGGGGAGGTGTTTTTCAAATACAGATGCATTCTTTCCTTTTTCTGTCTTTTTCTTTCCAGTAAGGTGTAAGTGGTTGGTGTGAAAGATGTATCACCTCCCTGACAGCTCCACTTCATGCATGTTTTATCCCTTTATCAAACTGTGTGTACTTTTCTTAGTGTGAGTGGAAGAAAGAAGAGATTCTTTGATGCTGGGAATCAGCCACATGTTTTTATACCCCCTTCACCTGAGCAGGTCTTGGCATGACTTTGCTATGACCCCCATAGACTACGGTTCTCAGCTGCTGTTTGTCCACCATCAGGGATATGGGGACAAAATGAGCGGAAATAATCATCAGGGATATAGGGAAAAATGAGCAGAAATAATCATTGTTTCCAGATTGCTCGCTACCCTCCAAAGCCCAGAAGCTTGCTTTGTCTACCCTGAGCTGGTATTTGCCTGGTACACTCGGTTACACCGGCCCTCCTGTCCTTCCGAGTTTCTCACACGTATTTGCTATAATTACTCAATTCTACACATTTTCATTTCTTTTCTGGCATCTCTAAGCTTGAGCTGGGGAGAGACCCAGCATACTGGGTTGTCATCTTGTCAGGAGCCAGAAATTTCAGATTCTTATTTAAACTTTTTCTTTCCAGCTGCTGTCGTATTTTCCTGTGTATTTATAAGCAGAAATAAGCTGTACCACATCTGTTCAGTCTACCTTTTGAAGCTCCATTTTATAACTTTACATGTGTGGATTTAATTCTCAAAAGCCCAGTGTTTCCTATGCTATTTACTCTTTTTTTTTAATCAGGAGAGATGAAAAAAAAGAAACAAAGGTTGAATTATTTTCTCAGTTTGACATAAGTAGAAGTTGAGTGGGCCAGGTTTGAATCCCTGTCTGTCGTATCTAAAAATACTGCAGGAACTAGATTAGGAGAATATATTTACACTTTCCTTCTTTAACTCAAAGCTTCTCCCAGAGTCAGCGTTAGGCATGGGATTCACATTCATAATGTAAAGTGGGGGAAAAAAGATGAATGATTAGGTAAGTGACAGAACCATCAAAAGGAGTTTGAAAGAGTTGGAGGGTAAGATGCAACTTCTCCTACATGCAATCCATTTAAGTCTTTTAATTGCTTTTAATAACTTTTTTTAGTTTTGCAGAGACATAAAATTGAGTTTATCATTTGATCCCTCTTTGTCTGCATTATTTGAAATGTCTGCTTCTCAGTAGCTGCACCTGTGCTTGGAAAGTCTGGTTTGCAGAGTGAGAACTCATGATTAATCTACGTGTGTGTGTGTGTGTGTGTGTGTGTGTGTGTGTGTGTGTGTTGTATTTTTAGATTGTTAGCAGCTCTATAGAGGGAAGAGATTCTTAATTTTTTTATTGAAAGCTATTCAGACAGAGCATACATTTTTTAGATTTATAAAAGAAGAAAAGATTTTCAAATTGAATTCAGGAAGCACAGAGGCTAAGGATACAAAGACTCACTTTGTGATTGAGAGTCCAAAGAATTTGTGAAGGGAGGCTGTGATTAACTCCTGCGCTCTATGGGAGAGCCCTCTTGTTTGTGTGGGGATCAGGCAGGAGTTCACAGTAGGCCATACTTTAATGATCTTGGTTTGACCAAAGTATCTTTCAAGATATTACATCTTCTCATGATCTACATTACTTAATCTGTAAGTGTATATACCGAAAAATGCAATCACAGTTTTCCTCGATATACTAAAAGAATATCAGGGAAATTTTATCACCAGTCACATAAATGAAAACAGAGGACAATTCAAATTCATGTATTACTGGCTATCACAGTGCCTAAGATAATGGGCTATGGAGCTAGAGACCTGGATTTGAATCCTCTTTGTAACCTATCAACAGTGTGACTGTGTTATATTGGGGAAGTTTCTAAAGTATTGAATTAATATTACCATATGCAAAATTAGTATTATTGTAACTCCTTCATTAGCAGGTTTCATAATTCTTTTCTTGTTGTTGTTTGTTTGTTTTATATGGTACTTAGGATTGAACCCAGGGGCATTCTAGCTCTGAGCTACACCCCCAGCCCTATTTTTTTGGAAACTGGGTCTTGCTAAGTTGTTGAAACTTGCCTCTAACCTGTGTTCCTCCGGGCCACCATGCCTGGCTGCATAATTCTTTTATATTAGTCAACGTTCTCCAAAGAGACAAAACCAACATGATGTATGCCCTATAGATAGATATAGACCTTTGTATAGTCCGTATTTATTTTAAGGAACTGGATATGCATTTCAAGGAATTAGCTATTAGAGGGGCTGGCAAATTCAAAATCTGCAGAGTCATAGGTGGGCAGCAGTCATAGGGCATGAGCCTGAAAACTCAGGCAGAGTTTCAGTGTGGCAGTACAGAGGAGAATTCCTGCCAGAGACAATGAGGGAGAATCTTTCCCATTCCTCTTCTCCAGCTTATGGTGACCATTGGCTCACAGATCTCTACCTTCATCTTCACAGTCTTCTCACTGTGTACAGGTCTCTGGATCCAAATGTTATCTTTTTGCAAAGACATCAGTCATGTTAGATTAAGTCCCATTCTAGTGACCTTTTTGAACTAATTACAAGTGCAATAATCTTCCTGCCCCCCAAATAAGTTCACATTCTGAGGTACTGAAGGTTAGGAATTCAACATGTGATTTTTGAGGATCCACCTCCTTAGAATATTAGCATCCTTATAATAGCAAGTACTCAACAAGTGAGAGCTATCATCTTCAAATGAGTAGATGCTTTGGAAGATTTAACTTCAGTTCCTTTAAGAAAATAATATATAAATCATGTAAAAAATTGAGTTAATTCAAGGAAATGATTCTTATTTGTTCCCTTACTTCTATGACATCAATCAATAAAAGACAAGATACAATGCACGCTGAAAGTGCTACTACTTTCTCCTAGAGGATATTTCATTTTTCAAAGTCTACAGGAGAAAGCTATTGATTGAAACACTCAGGAAGAGAAGGTCTCGGTTTTCCCATGGGGAAAAGCACTGAAGGGAAGGAAATGGGAACAACATAAGTTTGGGGAAAAACAGTGCTCTCATATAGGAATTCTAGTGGTATGTTACTAGCTGATTATGGAGATTGCCAGTAGGAATGACATCTTTCCTTTGCATGCGCGTGCACACACACACGTACACACACACACACACACACACACACACAATCAATCAATAAAATGCCACATGATCAAATCCAGACACATCAAATTTGTTCAAAACTATATCGTTATATTTTGGCTTTCATGTTTCTATTTTGGCACCAGTCTACTCAATCCCAACGTGTAAGGGTGTAGAACTATGCATGGTTTTAGTCGCTCTTCTTACTTATGTGAGAGTTCCACGCTTTGTTCAATTCTACGTTTACAACTCTGCTTTTCTACTCCCTTAAATACACACTGAATCCAAGCCATGTTACCATGTGAACATATATTTAAAATAATATCAGTGTTGCATTTCTCATCTTCAGTTAACACCCACTTACAATCCACTATTTTTCATCGGCCCCAGATTATTCTCAAAGCTAATTCTGATTAAGCCTCCTTCTGCATATGGAAGGATGGAATAGCTCTCTATTGTCCACGAATCCTCAAACTCTAGCCTGCTGTTCCTTTTCTCAGATGGACTGGCTGCCAAATAGCTACAAGTCTTCATCCTCCTTATCTTCACACCTTCTGCCATGTGATTTGCAGTTCCTTTCACCAAGATGTAAATATTATTTCTCCATCTTGGGAGATTTGTTTTGTCAAGTGGCTCTGAAATTGACAGTTTGTCAATTCCAAATCTGTGCTTCAAAACAACTTGCATGCTTCTGTTCTCTCTGCACGCTGACATCTTCATACAAATAAGCCTATTAAATTATGAGAACCACCTGTGCTAGTCAGCTCCATCATTCCAGAACAGCTGATCTAGGGGTGAGTGAAGGTATCCTAGACCAGCCAGCCCCAACCAACTTATCACTTGACCACAGGCACATGTGTTTTCCCAGCCAAGCCCAGGCCAGATCAACAGAACCACTTGTATCAGCAGGACAACCTAGATGAGACAAAGGAAGATCATATATAAAAATAGAGGGTGATGGGTTAAACCACAGAGTTTTGGGTTGTTCTGTCATGCACCAATAAGTGAATGATATAAAACCCTCAGGACTTGGACTCGGTATGCATCTCAATAGACTGTATAACTTAGAATGTTTTTCCCATCTCAGTCACACCTGTTGAAATTCCATTCTTCAAGGCTGACTAACAGATCTGCTACTGAGTTACCAGAAGGGCCATCTACTGCTGGAATTTCTGTTACATCCTGATCAATACTGAATGTTGTTTTTCATCAAGTCTTACAAGATATTTTTCTGATCTCTTTTATAATCCAACATATCTTTACTTTGAAACCTTTCTACCTGAGAAAACTTACATGCATCTATTTCAAAGAAACTAACATAATAATTTTGTAGATTTACTAAGGTAGGTGAATAGCATAGGTCCTTATGGGTTGAAGATATCCATGCTGGATGAGTAGGGGATGGATATAGGTAGCAGCAAGGGTCCTTGTCCTTTATCCTAGATGTACCTAAAAACACAACCAATGTAGCAGAAAGAGAACCAAAACACATGTGACACAGGGTAAGTAGGAAAAAATAAAAGTTGTTCAGGAAGGAATTAGTAACAAATTTTTCACTATCCCAACAGCCTTATCTATCCCATAAATTCCCTTAAGCTTTTTTCTCCTGCCCAGCACCCTTGTTTTGCTTAAACTATACTATTTGTAAAATGAATTTTTATGCACTGTGTAAAACTTGGGAAATAACAGATAAAGAAGGAGAGAATGGGGATGAGGAAAATGAATAGGGAAGAAGAGGAAAAAAATCAGCAAAGACGGAAACCTACTATTAACGGCATGTATCATCCAGTTCATTTGATATACAACTTTTTTATGTAATTTAAATAGCATACAACTCACAATTTTGTAATGAATTTTTAAAATTTTAAATTCCGTACTGTCTCTTGAGCATTTATTTCAGAATACCATTTTAATGATGGTTACATTTCCATAATAAGATGCTCCTAATATTTTTTTAATGATTCCACTATTCCAGGATCATTATTTTAGGTTTAAGTCATTTGCCATTGTAAACACAGACGTACTTTCAGTAGTTTATTGTTCTTTTTACCCATATTTATAATTACTTCCTTAAAATAGATCCCCATGTGTATTTTTAGCCCAGAAATGGAACTTCTGAGATAAAAACTGTAATGTCTAAGGCTTGTAATAAGTATTACCACATTGTCTTACATCATCTCAGCCATTTACAGTCTCATCAGCAGTATGAGGGTATAAGTTACATTGCACTTCTCAGAACTTAACTAGTTTACATATGTTTTTAAGGATATCAGTAGATGAAAAATGCTTCCTTTTTGTGTATTTAAATGTTTTTTTTATTTTAAGTAAGGTTAACTTTCTTCCTATAAATATTTGCACACCATATTCTTCTTTCTTAAAAGTATGAAATCTGCCTCTATTTCCTTATTGCCCATTATTTCTATTGGAGTTATATTTTTGTAAAGACATTATTTTTGTGAATTCTTCATACTTTAGTAACATTACTTGTTTGAAGATACCCTTCAAATATTTCACCAATCTGCTGTTTATTGTTTCAACTTTGTCTATTTATATATTTTGTTTATTTTTCTATGGATGTTTTAATTTTAAATTTGCAAAAAATATTTATATAGTCAAACCTGACTTCTCTCTATGAACAATATAAAATTTTATGGATTTTTAAAAATTTCTTAATTTAATCATCCCATTAATTTATGTAGCATTCCTTCTGCTATATGGTTTCACATGAAAACAATTTGATTTTTAAAATATTAAATGTTGGTTTAAAATTATTTATCAAAATGCATCAATATACCACTTATTTTATTACACACACACACACACACACACACACACACACACACAAAGTACAGGCCAGAGTTTATATACATATTTCAGATGTCTTCTTGCTAACTGCCTTTCTTTTCTTAAGTCAGCCCCATGACTGGTGTAAGATAATCTATTGTTAAATAAGGTTCATATCTTATAGGACTAACTCTACCACCTCACTCATTGTCCAGTATCCTGGAGTTTAGTCTGGAATTCTTCCAGATAAATTTTTTACAGAGTTTTATTTTTCTAGCTATTTATTTATCTTTTTTTGCCCATGTCAATCTGAGTGAGATTTGTATTGAAATTACTTTATACTTAAATTTGGCAAGAAAATATAGAAATGTTATTCATATTGTAAATTATTCAAGTCCTTTTTTATGTTTTGCAGTAAAGTATTGTGATTTTATTCACATGTTCCCACCCATTTCCTCTTATGGCTATTTGGAGGCAGTTTATTTGGCGGCAGCTGTTGTAATTTGGTTTTTTTAAAAATACATTATACATTCCCAGTTATTGCTAGAATACAATGTCACTTATTTTATTTCATTTTAAATTTTATTTTACTAGGAAGGGTACTTTTCTAAGATTAAGCCAAACAGGTTGGAATAGCAACATGATGGATAGTAGCTGAGGCAAAATGCATTTCCAAATCGACTGCACTTTCTTCCTCCTGTGGATGTAAGGTAGCATGAGCTTTTGTTTTGAAGCACAGTCTCCCATCTTCTTTAATATGACCAGTATTAGCAAGCCTTTTTGTTTATGCAAATATGAAGGAAGTCCTGAATCTGGGATGGTGTCCAAATACCAATAGAAATATTAAGCATTCTATTTAATAATGAACCAGACCTTCAGCCCAGACACAGGGTTATCTCTGTGAGATTATTATTTATTCATGTTTTACTTTTTTTTCCCTTTATTATTTTCCTTTGGGGGAGGGAGAGGAGGTACTTGGTTGGAAGTTGAGTTCTTAGAATCTGGAATCCAGGGAGGGAGGTTGTTGTTGTTGTTGTTGTTGTTTTTAATGGAAACTACTGTACCATTAATGGAAACTTTCTGTCCAAGCAGAAAGGGGACTCCTGGGGAGTGTCCAGCCAATGGACACTAAAAGCAGTGAGACCCGATTATCTGGTATTAGGTTCATATTTAGGCACTGTGATCTTTTATGTTGTCCTTGAACATGTAATAAAAATGTCTGGACAATGCAGCACTGTTCTACCTGTGTTTGGGGGACTTAAAGAGAAAAATTTGAAGCATCATGAAAAAGGAAGAACTACAGCAGCTTGGAGAACTGTTTATGAAAACATTATTGTTGATAAGTGGAGACTCCAAAGAAGGATGGGTCTGTGGGATAAGGAAAAGCACACATCCGGGGGGATTTTCAGGAACACTTGGAAGGTGGAGTGGACCCCTTCAACACAAGTGATGGTTTCTCACAATTCATTATTTAGGTATTCAAGCAAAGCCTTCTCCATATACACCTCCCGCTGATACCTACCCCTAATCTGGAAAATTACAAATATTAAAAGAACATTTACCATATTATCCAACTTTTAAAAAATCTTTCTCATTAAATCTCTTAGTTCTCAGTTGATTCTCTAGGGCTTCTAGAAATAAACCTGTGTCACTTGAAATTATAATTTAAGACCTTCCTTTATAAGAGTCTTATCTTTCATATCTACTTCATGTATTCATGCACTGGAAAGAACATCTAGAATCATATAAAACAAAAATAAAAATGAGTCATCCTTGCTTTTCTCTTGGTTTTAATTAGTACGCTTTTAGTGCATTACTATTAAGTTTCATGTTGGCTCTTGGATTTGAGGTATATATTTCATACAGTTTTAAGGAAATATCCCTACATTCCTGCTTCTTAATATGTATGTGTGTATTTATTTATTTATTTATTTATTTATTTATATTGTATGTGTGGCACTGGGGGTGAAACCCAGGAGTGTTCCAGCTCTGAACTACTATACTCCAGCCCAATTTTTCTAAACTATTTTATTTTGAAACAGTGTCTCACTAGGTTGATGAGGGCCTCGTTAAGTTTCTTAGGCTGGGCCTTGAACTTGTGATCCTCCTATCTCTGCTTCCCAAGTATTGGGATTACAGGCCTGTGCCACCGCTGTCAGCCATTCTTGCTTTTTAAAAATCTGTTAATATTATTAGGGTAGTCTGCTGAAAACTATTAAATGACATTCAGGATCCCTTGAGATGATATTTTCTTATTGTCCTATTTATATATGCTGATAGAATTCTAATTAATAAACTGTCATTGAATCATTGAATTCTCTTACTTGATTGTGCTGGGTATATTTTTATATATTTATATAAATATATTAGAAAATATTTACATATATTTTCATTTCAAGTAACAGAAACTCAATTGTTAGACGAAATATAAAGGAGATAATTGGTTGACACAGTAAATTTTAAGGGTCGAGATAGCTATACCTCATAACTGAATTCAAGAGCTCAAATTTCATGCAGGTATTACTTCAATCTCCATTCCTGGGTTTTAATGTTCTATGTGTATTGACTAAGTTATTTTGCAGGGTTTTTACACAAGAAGAAAAAGACAGTCTGTGACAACAAGAACTCTATAAGTTTTTAAATCTTGCAAATAATAAAGAATGGTTGTGTGTCTCTTTTTTTTGTACTATCAAATTTTAGTAAAAGCTATTTTTCTTTTTTTATTTTTTGTGGTACTGGGGACTGAACCCAGGGGTGTTCTACCTCCAAGCTATACCCCCCAGCCCTATTTTTTATTTTTTATTTTGAAACAGGGTCTCACTAAGTTGTGGAGGGCCTCACTCACTAATCAGCTGAAGCTGGCTGCAAACCTGCGATCCTCCTGTCTCAGCCTCCCAAGTACTGGGATTACAAACCAGTGCCACCACACCCGGCTTCTTTTCTTCTTTTCTTCCTTTCTTTGGTACTGGGGATGAACCAATGGGCATTCTACCTTTGAGCTACACCCAAAATACTTTTTTTTTAATTTTGAAATAGGGTCTCACTAAGTTGCTGATGGTCTCACTAAATTGCTGAGGCTGGCCTTGAACCTTCAATCCACCTGTCTCAGACTCCCAAGTACTGGGATTACAGGCATATGCCACTGCATCTGACTAAGGCTATGTTTTAAGACTAGTTGGTGTATATCTTTTTTGTTGAATTAACATAGCTAGGAAGACTGCAATATACTTATAAACCAAATTTGGTAATTTTCCCACTCCTGTGATGAAACTGTAAGGGATGCAGATTGACAGTTTCAAAGAAGACAACATAACAAGAAGAGTTTTTATAAAACAAAATTAAGGAACTGCTAACAAAAGTAATCATAAGGTATATAGGACAGACAAATTTCAAAAAAAATTTAAACAGCAAGGTAATGCACAGTTTTACATTAATAAGTGACATTAGGTACTGATGCTTTGGGTCCTATATTTAATCAAACTTTGTATATAGATTAAAATAGAATCTTGCGTGTTTTTCATATTTTCTTCATTCTCTGTCATACATTTCAGCAAAATAATCATGGCCCAAGTCATGAAAGAACTCCCCTGAAGAATCCTTCGCCTTCATTTTCTTCTGTAAAAGTAATTTTCTAGAAGGTTATTAGTCCCCTTAAGTTGAACACTTTGAGAATCTATTTTATTTCTATTTTCCAGAAAAGCATTTATGGCAGTCAAATGTTCACTCAAGAAACAGGGAGTGTAATGCAGTTTAAACTGATCATTTATATTTGCTCAGAATCAATTCAGCTAGACAGGTGATAAATGCAGACATTTAAAAAGACATTTAAATGTAGTCAACATTTGTTTATGAATTTACTTTATCTGTGTTTCTTATCTTTCAGAGCATAATTCCAGAGATTAGTACATTTATTTGATACCATTATTCTATTTATTGCCCACTTTCTGGTTCATTAATTTTTGTAGTTACACTTACTATTTGCATCTTGAATTTAATGCTTAGATTATATTTTAAAGATATGTATTCATTTGTGAATTTATTTTTGACTATTTTTATATATTTAATTTGCTCTTTACCCTATTTTAATCTCCTGATGGCAGGTTTTAAATTTTAAACTTTTGAAACTAATTTCTTATTCTATGAAGCATAATGTCAATACCACAGCATCTTCCATTTGAACAGAGCCTTCAATAGAGTAGCTTTACATAGATATTATTATTTTCTTATGACCTAATATGAGATACATGTTTTTAAAGTGTACAGTAGGTCCTAAAATGAAAATAAAGCTATTTAATTTGCACTGAAGCAGTTTTATAATATCTTGCTTAGGTAACTGTATGATCATATTAAGTGTGCTTTATTTTGATTACTCAATTTATCATGAACTAAGGATGTTTGGTAAAAAATTTCCCAATGGATTTACATTTCTTTGAATTTTTCTTTGTAGGTCAAAATATTTTATTTATATTGCAGCATGTTATTTAACATATAAAAATGGCATTCATATCTTCATTATGGATTACATTATAACCATAATACACATTTCCTTTTCTACTTGATATTATAACTTACCTGAATTCTGAATTTTTGGGATGTTATGTGTTGTAAAGAAATTCATTTGCTGGAGTCCCAGTCTGCAGTGCCTGTGCCTATGACTGTATTTGCAGACGGGGTCAACGTGGATGTTCTTACCTAAAGTGAGATCATACTTGGGTAGGGTGGGCCTCTAATCCAATGGGACTGGTATCCTTAAGAAGTGGGGAAGTTTGGACACAGACACACATCCACAAGAAGAATGCCGTGTGAAGAGACACAGGAGAACACAGTCACTCAAAGGCCTATACATGCCCGAGGCTATCAGAAGCTAGATGAGATGCCTGGTTGATGATATTGAAGCCTGAATTTAAATCTCTTGAAGATTTTCTCATTTCTCAGGGTTATCTCTTATGTAACCATGAAGTATACATGTTATTAAACTTCTGCGTTTTCCTATTATTAATCTGTTGTTTATTATAGGGGTGGCAGCTAAGAAGAAAATATAGAAAGAAAACTATTTTTCCTCCTCATCACCCACATATATCTAAGATGAAAATTCTGTTGAGTGAATGTCAGTAAATAGCTTTCTAGTGTTCTCAAAAAATTCTAAGAGACCTAAGAGATCCCAAGATAAAAAGTTTGAAAACCAGGTTGTGAGATAAACTTGGTTATTCAAAGACTTTTGCTATCTATAACAAAGACATTATTGCTGACCCAAGTTGTCGTATACTTAGTTTCTCCATATTTTCCACCTAAACCTTCTATAATAGCAATTTATAGAATTACCTCTCATATTCACTCTTCCCTCACCATTTCTACATATATAGAACACATACTTCTCTTTTTCTTTACTGCTTGAATTAATGAATGTTTTGCCTTCCTGTAGTAGGCACAAAAAATGGTGATATTGGATTATCTTTGGGGGGGATACCATTCATAAGAATACAAATATATACATTTTTAAGAGGCAGAAACATAGGCCTGATGCTCAATCCCAAGCAGTAGAGATTCTTTAAACAGTCCCAATAAGATTCCTCATTAACTTCTCAGACTTCACTTTTTTTCAGAGTTGATTTGTGTTTAGTAGTCATTGAATCATTTTGTCTACTTTTATTCCAGTGATGGAAGTGCTTAACACTATACTAAAATTAACAACAGTAACTTGTGGACATCAATGATATATAAATGCTATAATAAACAAAGTATAGTTTATTGCTCATAAAATAAGGATTCAAGTATTGTCACAATAAATTTACATTATTAATTTTGACTAGAGAGAAGATAGGTCATTTTTTAAAAAAACTATCAAGCCCTTAATATTGTCAAAGAAAATTGTTAATGACTTAGAAATGTATAAGAATGATCATTGGGTATATTGTCCAGGATGTTCTTCTGATTTATTTCTATGTTTCATTATTTTTCATGCTTTTCACAGTTCAATATTTTATAAAAGTAGCATAGCAATGCAAATAATTGTTATCTAGGGAAATGAAAATAAATTGAACTTTGGCAGAGAGGTAACCGATCATTGCCTTGTGGACATTGACCAGTTTTGCCTGCATTTGTAAATTTACTCCAGCATTCTGGATTGTCCAAATATGTATGCTCTTTGAATTCTCTTTAAATTGGTTTTAATATCTCATTGGTTTCCGCTTTAAGGAATTAAATTGAATTATTGACAAGTGTTTATCTTTCTATGAGATCCATGGTATTGTTTCTGAAAATTATGCTCTAATATTACACCAAACATTTTATAATTCTCTCCAATCAATGAAATATTTTGCAAAATGGCACAGAGAAGTTATTCTCAGACACTCACAGATCATTACATTTTATCTTCCCACAGTTTAAAGCTCAACATACAATTGTGCAATTTTGTACTTTATGTGAAAGGGAAAATTGGTAAAAAGAAGATGGTCAAAATTATTAAAGGCATTTAAAAATCATCTCACAATATCATTACATAAAATTATCTAAGATAATTACATATGAAACATATATGTGTACATATCAAAGTATAATATATATATATATATATACATATATATATGTACTCTAGTATATACATTAATAGCTCTACTACTGAGCTCCATCTCCAGTTCAGCATTTTTTTATACTTTTATTGGTGCATTATAGTCTCGCATCATAATGTAGTTCATAGTGATAGTGACATACATGCACATAGTGCTTGGTGGGCCTTCCCCCGGCTCCCTCCCCACTCCCCCCTTGCCCATACAGGGTATTAAGATTGACATTGGTATTCTCACATATGTACATAATGTCAAT
Organism: Glis glis; assembly: GCA_004027185.1. Taxonomy (NCBI): domain Eukaryota; kingdom Metazoa; phylum Chordata; class Mammalia; order Rodentia; family Gliridae; genus Glis; species Glis glis. Next base: position 41,534 of record PVJS01003905.1, on the reverse strand, counting down.
GAGGGTGATTCTGCCCCCTTTCCCCTAGACCCCCTCCCTCACTCCACTAGAGTTTCTCCTCCATTATCTAAAGTTTCTCTGCTATCCTGATTACTCCCTAGCTTCCATATATGAGAGAAAACATGACCCTTCACTTCCTATAACTGGCTATTTTTTATTTTGAGACAGGGTCTCACTAAGTTGCCCAGGCTGACCTCAAACTTGTGATCCTCCTCACTCACCCTCTCAAATTCCTGGAATTATGGGAATGCATGACCACACAGAATTATATTTTCATAGCAAAATATAGGAAGTATATAACTCAGAATTTTAAATATATTATTTTAATGAAATAAATTTAGATTTGTTAAAGCTGGTTACACCATCTTTATTTTTCTTATTTAATTGTGAACAGGTGAAAACTTCATCAGAAGCTATCCCAGGCAGGGCACTAGAGCACACGGCTCTAATCTTAGTACTTGGGAGGCTGACACAGAAGGATCTCAGGTTCAAGGCTAGCCTCAGCACGTTAGCAAGATCCTCAGCAACTTATTGAGATCCTGTTTCAAAACAAAAAATAACATAGGACTGGGGGTATGGCTCAGAGGTAGAATGTCCCTGGGTTCAACCCCAGTACCAAAAAAAGGTACCCCGGAAACCCAATTTAGAGAAACTGAGATTAACAAGGATATTTAAATGGTTTAAACTTTTACTGATTTGATTATGTTAGCTATATGTGTATAATTATATTAACAGATTCAAAGTTTATTGCAATTATCATTCTTCTCTAAGAGACAGTGAGGTTCAGAAGACTGTTAGAGACTACTACCTGTCAAAGAAAATTCCCTTTCCCCATCTTTCCTGGCAATAGCCATAGACTTGGCTGCCTAGCTATATTACATTCCCAGTTTTTCTTGCAATTAGAGTTGCCATTTTTGTTACATTTTCACAGATAGAATATAAGCATATATAAAATGTGCACTTCACTCAAGTCCCCTTAAAAGAATGGGCATGCTTCTTCCACACTATTTACTCCCCAGCGGCTGGCTATAATGTGGTGTCTTAACTAACTATGACAATAGCTGGGGATAGTGAAAAATGATTTAAGTAACATGGGTTTTCAAATAACCCTATGTGAGAGAGTTGTCTACTGGCTCAAGATTGTTCACAAGATAGAAATAAGCTTCCAACTTGTTTATGCTTCTTGATGTTGGGCTTTTGTTTTATGAAAGTCTAGAGTAAGACTAAATAATAAAAGATGGAGCTAGGTGTGGTGGTGCACAGCTGTAATCCCAGTACTTGGGAGGCTGAGACAGGAGGATCACAGGTTCTTCTGTCAGGTTCTGCTGTTGCAAATCTTAGTAATTCAGAGAGACCCTGTTTCAAAATAACAACTAAGAAATGCTGGAGGGGAGCTGGGCATGGTGGCGCATGCTTGTAATCTCAGTACTTGGGAGGCTGAGATAGGAGAATCACAGGTTCTCGGCCAGCCTCAGCTACTTAGTGAGGCCCTCCGCAACTTAGTGAGACCCTGTTTCAAAATAAAGAATAAAAAATAGGGCTGGGGGTGTAGCTCAGAGGTAGAATGCCCCTGGGTTCAATCCCCAGTACTGAAAAAAAAAAAAACAAAATGCTGGAGGGGTAGCCCAGAGATAGAATGCCTCTGAACCAAGAAAAAAAAAAAAAGAAAAATAAGAAAGAAAAGAATGAACTACATAAACTAAACTAAGTATTTGTTCATCTTTTTATCTCAGTAGTCTCGGGCACTGATGGGCACATAAAACACACAACAAGTGCTTCACAAATTAATAAAGTAATGAAATGTTGAGTCATAACTGCATGAGAAAATGAAAAATACATTGGCAGGGTTATTTCAGAGGCATTATTTTATTAAGAGAAGTTTATAATTATTGTAATAGAGGTAACATTTAGTATGATACTTAGCATATACTAGGCCTTGTTTTGAGCACTTTATATATGCTAATTTTAATAATTTTTACACACATCCTATGATTTAGATATTATTATTATTACTTTTATTATGCCCATTTACAAATGTGAAAATTGAAGCTAAGAAGTTAAATAACTTTCCAAGGATGACCAAACATCTATGGTAGAATAACATTGGTTTTGAATAACATTAATTTATTCAAAAAATAATATCGGTTGCATACCATATTTAGGGAAAGTGGCTCTTTGTTTTTAATGAAAACATTTATGTAGAAGTTCAATTAATCCCAATTGGTGTTTGTCTCAAAACCTGCAGTTTTAAAGGTTAAAATAATTGTCAGCTTACTCAATCCAACTTGCTCAAAGTTTCATAAGCTTACCCCCATCCCCTAGCCCAGCTATACACAGCAGTTAAAACCCATAGGAACTAGTGTAAAATAAAGTACTTCATTTTGGAAACACTTCTGATCACTTCCTCACAAATGTATGGGATCTGAGATTGAATCTATGAACATCTAACACATGTAGACTTTCCATCTAGAGTTCACCTCTTGATGGATATCAATTCTATTATTTCTACCATTGAAGCATTCCAATCCATCACACTATCTTCTCTAATCACTTACCCTGTGGACAACGCTATTCTTTACTATGAATCTTACTTAGAATACCTCTGCTAATCTGTTTTATTAATACCACAAAGCAGGGCTCTTTTACTAATTTATAAAAGAAATAAAGAGTAAATATCCATTATAATCAGAGACTATGTGGCATGGGTTACAGTATATCCCTTCCACAATATTTGGAATATACTAGGTATTTTCCTTTGTGAGTTTATCTTGTTTTAACTTTTAACTAAAAATATATTTTTTAACTTTCTCACATCTACACAGAATGGTACATCATACGTAGACATAGCCTTTCATTATTTTTTTACATAAAATATTACCTTTATACACTAGCTTCATCAAGGCAACATTTGTTTACATATTTTAACTCTCTACATGAAACTTTAGGAATATGATTTCAATATTTTCTCATTTGAACTGTAGTTTCAGGCTGATTCATGAGCCAGCGCGAACATCCCCAACCAGACAGGTATACAATGGTAAAGTATTACTCCCAACATTGCAGAGCCCAGGAGACTTCTAGGTTATTATTGGCTTTAATTATCACTCCCATAAGCTGCAATATTCTTTACTTTTGGCAAAGCAGCACTCCACAGAGTGTGAAATCCTTCCTTGCTTTTGAAAATACCCAAGAAATGAACTGAATCACTTCCAATCTGCTGTAACAACTGAACACCCACTGATAAGTAGAAGCGAGGGGCAAATTTATCATCACCAATAGAAAATAGGCTTTTTGAAAGTGAGATTTGAGACACCTAAGCTGGCTGCTTACTACCAGCGGTGATCAGCAAAACCAAATCCACTTTCATTTTAAACTCACAGGCATTTTATTTTCCCTGATTGGTATTCGAGTCAATAAAAAGCACAGTTTTTTTTTACATTTATACTTTTATTTATTGCCATAAAATTTAAGCACTAAAATACCAAGATAAATAGTACTCATAGTTGTAACCATTAATTTCCAGTCCTACTTCCCTCCACAATGTCTGCTTCTTTCCTTCCTTCACATGCATCCAGTATAAATCAGACATGAAGATTTTGAATAGACTCCATTTACTTTCTCTTCCAGAGGTCCAACCCACACAATCCCAATTTCCTTGCCTCTTAAGGTAAAGCTTATACAACCACACAGCATAAAGACAGATGCTATTCAGGCTGAAATCAGTTCACAGTGATTCATTTCTCAATATTACCACAGGGTTTCATCAGGTTCTTTGGTTCCCATACTAAGACCACAGTGAACTCCCTACTAGCTCCATCCTCTGAATTTCAGATCAAGGAGAGGAAGGGCTACAAAAGCGATAGTGAAACAAAGTGAAGTAACTATATGCAGGAGTTCTGAGACATTTGCTATATATATGTGTTCTTCATTTTAGTTATCTAAAGAATATGACAGAATGCTATTATAAACTAAAAGGAAGAAAAAGTCCCAAGTTTTTGTCAAGGGTAGTAAATTCACTTATAAAAATGCCTCTTATGCATAGCTATTTAGTCAAAAAATCATCCATGACATAAGACATCAGATTTTCTCATTTGTATTAATTTTTACTGAAAGCTTAGAAATTTTTCTCTGCCCTGGTGTTTTCATTGCTAAGTCCAAGAGCTATGATTGACTTATTACTATATTAAAAATTCCACAATTGTCTGCAACATAGCAGGTAGCCAGTGATATGACAAAAATGTATGAACACAGGACTGTCATTTACTGATGTTCAATGTTACATTTCTTGTGTGTGCCTGCAATTTTTAAATCTTGTAGTTCTTGAAATTATAGGTATGAAAACCACAAGGTAAATCAAATCAGAGAAAAACAATAACTGTGAAATCAGTTTCTTTGGGTTTGGCTGTCTTGTTTTTACTGATGTTGGAAATAGAAAAATCTGTAGTGGTTTTACAAATGGTAGAGGAGCCTTGATCTTAGGAAACAGAAGACTTTAAAGCTTTTGTCTTTATTTTCATCCTCTCAAAAGCTTTATTTTATTTTCATCCTCTCAAGTTAGTAGACTTTAGGGGATATCAGGAATCATAATCCCTATAGATAACACTCCAAATTTTAATTACATAGTAATTCATGAAGATCTTAATTTTGGCAAGCATGTATGTTCCGTACAATTTCTTCTTTCCTGTTCCCGTGTCTACATTTTCTGAAACTACTGATCTAACATAATATATATATATTAGAGTCCTAGCATTAAATGAGCATTCAGAAAGCATATGCATTTCTTGGGAGGGGGGAGGGAGAAGTACAGAGAAAAGAGAAATGAAAATATAACTAAATGATACCAAAGAGAACAATTTTACATGAAATAAGAACATGAAGTCTATGCATCGAGTATTTCCATAACTTAAATCTAACCTCTTCTATTTCCTAAAATGATAATTCAACCGTATATTAAGTAAAGATTTGCAATTCAATATCACAAACACTTGAGCATGAGCAGCCGTTCGCCAGCATTCTGAGCAGTGTTCTGACAATGGCAGGTATCCCTATTGCCTACCACATAAGACTAAACATGCAAATATTCTCTGTGTTACGGCACTGCAGGTCACCTGGAGACCTGCCACTTGTGCTATTATGATCAGAGCCAGAGCCAATTTCCTTCAAACCATATTTTTTAAGCTAGAGAGCATTATCCAGGAGCAGTCAAAATGACAGGGCACTAAGAATATGAACAGAATGAACATCTGGCAAAGAAGTTTAAAGGAATACGACTGCAATAAAAAACTGGTAAAAACTGCCCAGTGATTTAGATGGTGAGCTATCTTTAAGTTTTAAACACTTTGAGAGAGGGTGTGTGAATTGCTGTTCCAATTCTGTGGTATTTTTTGAGAGAAATAGGAATATGACTAGACTGCATTTCCCCTTAAAATACTTTCAAATTTGGCCAGGGTGAAGTAAAAATGGCATGAAAGTGTCAGCTAAGCCTTAGAAGATTTAGGGTGTGCCGCTCTGAGGGTTAGTTGATGGCAGGTATCAGTAACCTAAGCAGTTCATTCCAACTCTGATTTCATCTTTGAGAGGAACTTTTTTAGACATGACTTATAGGAAGAAGAATTAAGACCCCTTCTCTTCCCAATAACTATGTTATTAAAGATCCACGTAAGTGGTCATGTTTAAATAGGAGTTCTAAGTGTTTAAGAAATCAGTTAATACAACTGGAGTTCAAATCCAAACATACGCTTTTTTTCTCATATGCGGAAGCTAGGGAACAATTCGGATAGGAGAGGCTTTAGATAATGGAGGAGAAACTCCAGTGGAGTGAGGGAGGTGGTTTGAGGGAGGGAGGAGGGCAGAGGGAGATAGGATGAAGGAAACACTTCCACTGACATTATGTACATAGGTGAGAATACCAATGCCAATCTCAGTATCTTGTATGGGGAAGGGTGGTGGGGGTGGGGAGGAAGTCACCAAGTGCTCTATGCATGTATGCCACTATCACTATGAACTACATAATGGTGTGAGACTATAACAAACCCATTAAATTATAAAAAATATAAGTCTAGTCTTTTTACATTTGAGTTGCACTTTCTTGGTTAGGGGAAATTATTAAATCAGTTGCAATTTCTTGAAAATCTTTTTGTTTGAAATTACTCATCACCTTTTTTCATTTAAAATTCTTAACTGTTACATAATGACCTAAATGTATGTACTTACTGGATACCATATGATGTTTTGATACACGTGTACTTTATATAATGCTTAAATCAAGGTAAATGTATCTTTCATCTCAAACATTAAAAAAAATCCAAACTTTATGAAGTTCTTTAGTTCATTCGTTGAATAAACCTTTTACTTTCATTGTTTACTTTGGTATAACTGTAATATTCATTGAAGATGTAAATTTTGATACTATAATCATATTTGGAGTTATAACAAGGTAAACTCTTATTGTGATTATTGATTTACAACACAGAATTTAAATAGAAATGACTAATAAAAATGGATGGGATATTTCGCAAAAAATTACTATTATTTAAGGGTCTCGTCACCTTTGGTTCCTTCAAGAGCTAAGAGACTCGTGATTAAGAAGATGATGAGATGTGAAAGATGAATAGTATGAATAGGATGAATCTTCCATGGATATGAAGACTATCCGCATACCCTGTCACTTTGGTTTACACGGACACAGAACGTAGGTAAGACAAAATACAGTAATGTTTCAAAACACCATCTGCAAAGTGTAATTAGATGATACCAAGATGCTAGAAGAGTTGTGTAGAGTTGACATTGAAAAATCGTGATTTGGAGTTTGAGATAAAAGAACTTTGAAATGAGAACAAATTAGATTCTCTGTCATTTTTTAAAATTTCCATTTCCATCTATGAAGTTCCATCAATAAGTCTATGTTTGCAGGAATATCCCACTTCATGACGCCTCCTGGTATCCATGGTCCTGAGCTCTACTTTTCTGTGATTCTGTTGTACCTTATTTGTATTTCTTCCGTAAAACATTCACAATGTACTGAATGCTAATTTACACCTGGGTGTGGGTTACTGGAAATCAGAGACCATATCTTGGTATTTCTATTCCTAACATTTCAGCACAGGGTTTCTCAATAATTTTTCAGTGAGCTAAAATATTTTCTATTCTTACACTTTTGTATGAAAGTGAGTAGATTTGGCAAACAAAATTTCATCCACCCATTAAGAAACAAATGTCAAGAATTTTTAAAAATAAAAATTGAGCCGGGCGTGGTGGTGTACGCTTGTAATCCCAGTACTTTGGGAGGTGGAGACCGGAGGATCCAGGTTCGCAGCCAGCCTCAGCTCTCTCTCTCTCTCTCTCTCTCTCTCCTTAGTGAGGCCCTCCGCAACTTCGTGAGACTCGGTTTCAAAATAAAGTATAAAAAAATAGGGCCAGGGGTGTAGCGCGGAGGTAGAACACCCCTGGGTACAATCCCCGGTATCGCAAAAATAAATAAATAAATAAATAAATACATAAATAAATAAATAAAAATTGACCTCAAGACTTAATGTTTCAGCTCTGAAAATTAAGTATTGATTATTTAAGTGAAAAAGGTCTAATTTTTCAAAAATAAATCTAGGAAGTATATCTTAAGGTATTTTCTCTTACTCTTTTCTGCTATGCTTATTTTTAAAAACATATTAATTTTATCTTTTATACAGTAAAATAACAGATATTTCTCATGTCATTAGCAATTCTTCATACCTCTTTAATTAGTAGTATTGTAGCTTATCCTATCAGTATGTCTTAATTGATTTAACAGTTAAATTTCTTGTTGATATTGATTTTCATTTTTCCTGTAGTAGATATTACTGTAGTAGATTTTCCTGTAGTAGAAAAGTATTGCAATAAATATTGCTATATTAAAAGCTAAAAACACTACTTCAGCTTTTAAGTTGTTAGGAATAATACCTTTATTATGCACAAGCAACAAATGGTGGAATAATTGGTGGTCTAATATGACAAGAGAGATCATGGTCAACATAGCAAGATGGTTGATTTATTTAGTTTTGTTTAACATGTTTGTGTAGGAGGAATTTTACCTGGATTCAGACGACATGGAAGGAAATCCAAAAAATAAATTCACCCTCAGCTAACATTGGAAGGTATATGTGCAATAAGGCTAAGAAATACATACACACCTCTTTTACATTCAGTATTTGAAGCGAGGTAGCAAGCTAGAAAGCAACTGGCAAAAGTTAAAATAATTCCCACTTAAGTTTATACGAAAAAAATTACTCAGCGTGGAACGTCATTCAACACATTTTTTAATAGGGAACTACAGTGTCTTTAATTGTGGTCTACAGCTAAATTTTTGTGTTTAAATCTTATTTCTTCTGCTAATTAGTTGTGTGATTTGGTGAAGATGTTTCCCATCTTTGAACCTTTTATTTCAATTGCAAAAGGGAAATAATAAGTGTGCCCATTTAATAGAATGGTTGTGTATATAAAATAAGCTAATATGATAATATGAAGTTTGTACAACTCTTTGTTAAGTATTTTATATGTAGTTATTTACATGAATACATATATATACATATATAGAGTCACATATATACATATATAGAGTCATATATATACATATATAGAGTCATATATATACATATATAGAGTCATATATATATATATATATACACATATATAGAGTCATGAGTTGCTTATTAATGGGGATATACTCTGAGGAGTGCATTGTTAGGTGATTTTGTCATCGTGTGAACATCTTAAGAGTGTATTTAAATTAACCTAGATGATAAAGCATTGTACACACCTAGGGCATATGATATAGCCTATTGCTTCTAGTCTATAATCCTATACAGAATGTTACTATACTGAATACTGTAGGTAATTGTAATATGGTGGTATTTGCATTTCTAAGTACATCTAAACATAGGAACTTTTAGGGAAAAGACTAGGCAAATAGGAATGATTCAGCTCTGTTATAATCTTATGGTCCCACCATCATATATGCAATCTATTGCTGACTAAAATGTAATTATGTGGCACATGAATTTATATATAAATATGTCATATGAGGTATAAAATATGGAGAAACACCATAGTTTAGTGTTTAGAAGCATGGATTTTGGAGCCAGAATGCCTCACATTGAATTGAGTCCTATGGCTTATTAACTAAATGTCTTTGGACAAGTTTAATTTCTATATACCTTTATTTCTTCATCTACAATTGAGATAATAATACCTGTATTTCATACATTGTTATAAAGATTAAATAATTTAGTATGTTTAAAGTACCTAGACTGTCACATAAAAAGTTCTTTATCTGTTTATTAAATTAAATTGATGTTTAACTAACACCAAACTATTATCAATAAGGAAGACAAAACATAATATAGAAAAATGGTGATTATATGTATCAGTACCACCCTTATTTCAACTACCCCCAAAACTTCATAGTTAAAAAAATAATAGTAACAATATGTGAATTGCATAAGCATTGGTTTTCTCTTTTTGTCTTTATCTTGGAATGTTTCCATAGCTAAAGATAACATACTTCCAACATGTAAGAAAATTGTCCAACATTTCAAAACAGAAACTATTAGGTAAATTCTAACAGGTAACATATAATTACTAAATTGGAATTTTGCCAGAAATGTGGGGGGAAACACGGTATCACTGATACTGTGTAGCGTAGGGAAACTCTTAATTTAGTTGTAGACATGAAACTTAAGCAAAATTACAAACAGGGCAGCCAGGAAATAAAAGGAACACAGATCAAGTAAGGTATAAAGGAGGAAAACTGATATACATGAACTCCAAAACTTGAATACAAATGAGTTTGTCTTAGAAAATGTGAAAAACATAAAAGACTGTTAGAAAAACAATGAGCTGAGGGCGTACCTTTGTTGCTGGTTTTCTTTTTGTTTTTACCAATACAGACATTTCTCAGGATTAAGAAGCACATATATATGGAAAAGGTTATACTTTACTACATGCAAACAGTTTTCCATTAATTTAGCACAGCATTTTCCTACCTTGGCACTATTGACATTTGGGGCTGAACAATTATTTGCTGTTGGGGATATCCTGATACATTATAGGATGTTTAACAGCATCCTCATTCTCTATGCTGGAGGTGCCAGTAAAATCACTCGTCATGAAAAACAAATAGGTATCCTGATATTGGACAATGTTCCCAAAGGAGTGGGGCTGGGGGCAGGGATTACTGCTGGTGGAGAACCACTGTTTTATCCAGTAGAGAATGAAATAATCTTAGCTCTGAATGACAGCTAAGCAATTATATAGTTCAGCTCTCAACACATTAATTTTGTTTCCTTAATACCTCCAGTTAGTGTTCATGTAGTACCACCTTTGAATTCTACCTAAGCACTTACTTTCTCATACTCAAATTTCATACTACCCATTGTATAAATAGTTCTTACTGCTACTTCTCTTGGGAAGATTTTTTCTTATATACCTTCTGTTTCAGCCCTCCAACATTCTACCAGTAGAAGATACTTGTAAACACATACTCCAGAGGTCCTGTGACCTGAGAAAAATACAAACTGAAGTATGAAAGAACCTCCATCTCCCTTGTTTCATACTCTGTATGGAACCTGGAATCCATAACCTTATTTAGATGTCTTATCATAGGGTACTATCATATCAAACTTGAAGACAAATAAAGGTCTAAGTTATTTCCATTACCTATGTTACCATATTTATTACATGTGCAGTATATTTTTAGATTTCTTGAAATAGAAAGGATCTTAATTCCAGAGACATCCCATAATTTTATAACTAATGATGTTCATTTGTACTTTCCCACAGAAGAGACTGTCCAAGCATTTAACAGTGGGAGGTCAGAGGTACTGATCACTCTACACAGATGCCTGATCAATCAGAGTGGGGGACTGCCACAAATAACCAGGGAGCAAAGCAAAATAATACTGTGCAAAGTGACCCAATATCAGCCAACTCTCACAGGCAATTTTTAAAAGTCATTTTATAACTCCACATTAAATTCTGCTAATTCTTACCTACTATTCCTTTATGTCTAGATTATTTTATAATTCTGATCATTACCCAGTGTAAACTATCTAAAATAACCTTCTTAATGGTTCCAGATTTTTGAAAAGCTTATTTTAGTTTTTTTTTCAGAATGATAAACTCAAAAGAAATGCAAACAAAGTCCTGGGATTTCTATGGGTTAATAATACAGCATCAGCTCAATCACATAGCACTATTCCATGTGGTTCTAACTCCAAACAAGAATAAAACTTACTATGTTGTTTTTCCTTTTTTTTTTTTTCTGATACTGAGGATGGAACCACCCAGGGTCATTTTCCCTCCAAGCTACATTCACAGCCCTTTTTACTTTTTGTTTTGAAACAGGGTCTTGATAGATTGCTGAGAGTCTCACTAAATTGCTGAGGCTTATCTTGAACCTGATATCCTCCTGTCTCAGCCTCCCAAGTACTAGAATTACAGGTGTATGCCACCATGCTTGGATCTACTTTTTTATGAATTTCTCAAAGCTTATTTTCATGTGATGCTTTTTTGCAATACTGGTATTATTTTTACTCTGACTACTTTATTTTATTGGTGCATTATAATCATACATCATGATGAAGTTTAGAGTGATAGAGACATACATGCACACAGCTCTCAGTAAGCCTTCCCCAACCTCCCCCCCCACACTCCTTCACCCTCCCTGTGCACGGCATTGGTATTGGCGTTGATAATTTTGTGTATGTACATCGTGACCATTGAAGTGTTTCCTTCATCAAATCTCCCTCCCTTAGGTCCCCTCCATCATTATTTTTAATACTACGTGAAAAGGTCTGTGTTAGAGATGCTCATGTTTATCACATTTATTCCTCAACCAATTTTTTTTAATTTTATCCTGAGTCAGTTTATAGTGTCATAAAATTAGAACAAATTGTATGCCAGGCCTTTTCGCAAAATTGATCAACATATTTTTTACAGACAAATTACCACACCGTCTGCTTGAACAGCACAAATAATGAATTAACAATTAAATACAGAAATTTATATGCTAAGTATTTTATTTTGTAGTCTACAATCATTTAAAACATTTTATTATACTGCATCTGCTTTAAAAAAATGTTGTAAGATTTGATATGGCTACCATAATACATAATGAAAAAATTAGTAACAGATAAATACAAAGCCAGATCACAGAGATAAAATAAAAAAGATGAATATAAATTTGCTAATTTGAAGGCCTCTAAAGCTACAAAAAATAACTTCAGTACTAAATTGTTTGTTTTTCTATTGCTTATTTTAATTTCTGATATCTGGAATTGAGAAATAAATATTAGCTGTATAAAAAATCAGCAGAATGGTTTTTCATAGAAGTAATACTCATAGTACACCCAGGTTTTTTTCTGTTTTTTGTAGTACTGGGGATTGAACCCAGAGGCATTCTACCTCTGAGTTAAACCCCCAACAGGATCTCACTAGGTTGATGGGAGTCTCACTACTTGCTGAGGTTGTCCTCAAACCTGCGATCCTCCTGTCTCAGCCTCCCAAGTACTGGGATTTCAGGGATGTGCCACCATGCCCGGCTATACACCCAGTTTTTATTCTAAAATTTTCTTCCTAAAATTTTTATATTTTAGGAAATCAATCCTTAGGAATTTATTTAGGAAATATATTTTGGGAAAAAATACATATTTTTAAGAATAAGTACTTATAAGTATGGGTTCATAAAAAGTATTAGTTGATGATATCAATATCTTTCAATGATATCTCATATCAATTTAATACCTTGATTAAAATAATAGAAACTTATAATTAAATCAAGTCTTTTTTTGTTATACAAGATGTAGAGGATTATATTCCTGATACTTATTCAGTAATCCCAGCAATCTAATAGCATATTTTTCCAGATTTCAGAAATATTAAGCTTTCATTTCCTTTCTACTAGAAAGTTTTCTTTCCTTTTTTCCTTTAAAGTTTGAGCTTCATCTATGAACACATAACAACCTGTCTAGTTTTGTTTTCTGGAGAAATGCAGAGTAAATTCTTATCTATGTTTCCCAAATCTATTTTATGTTCATAAACTTGGTGGGGGGGATGCACCCAGGTGGTTATTCTTGTGAACACACGTAAATCCTATCCCCTGGACAATGGGATACAGCAGATCTGGGTTTAGAGCTCTGGAATGTGTGTTTCTAAAGCCACCTTAGTTATATTGATCACCAACCTGCAAAGGCAACCACCAATCCATCTGTCAACTTCAAATGTTAATTGTGAGTGCAGTAATCCACTCAGGGAAGTACATTTGGTATTGAAATTAGAAGACACCACAGAAAACTTAGCTCATCCCAAATCTATATAGAAACCACTTTGAAAAGAGTAGCTGAGACAGAGACTTCAATTGTGTAAACACTTTAAGAAATATATATTACTTTTTGTGTTAAGCTTGGTGATGAGATCTTGTTTCTGCAGAGTGAGAAGAGACTGAAGTGTAATTTTCAATAAAGCCAACTCAACTCAACACATATCTTCGAGATAAAACACTCTTCTCCAACAGATGGATTTTGATGACCTTATTAGAGACTCTGCAGGAAAGACCTTTTGGTGGCTAAATCTATAGCTGGTTTCTGATGAAAACTTAGTCAATAAATAAACCATTATGAAGCTGAATTATAAGACTCCAATTCATACTATATTTGCCACAAACATATTATGTGAAGAATTCAGGTGCACACAAGAGGGAACATGAGTATTTCTTACAACAAGAGTGGAGAATTAATAAATATGGTTGCTCTTTCATTCTCTGACATCTATTAACATAAAAAAGTTGGAAAATCTCATTATGCTTATGTTCATTGATACTTTGTCTGAAAAATGAAGAAATTAAAAGAGACACATGGATTTATTAAACATATTTCAAGATCATTTTATTTTAGGCATGCCAATAGATACAAAGGATTTACAAATAAGACAAAAATAGGGACCAGGGACTCAGGAGGGTAGTAGAAATCAAAAGTCGTATTCATTACTATTTGTAATTCAGCATTAAATAGAATGTGTGAAATAGAGAAGTTTAAAAATGCCACATACATTCTAAGAAGAGAGATATTTTTGCATGGGATTTCAGGAAAGGTTTTCTTGCGTTTGAATAGGATTCCCACTCACATCATAGAGGCCAATCCTCTTTACTCAGCTTACTGATTAAAATGTTAATGTTAATCTCATCCAGAAACACCCCCAAGGTCTCACAATCACAATAATGTATGACGGAATGTCTGGGTATTTCATGGCCCAGTCAAGTGGACAAGTGAAAAATACCCGTCACAGGAACTTTCCAAGCAAGAGAGCTATAATAGGAAAATGCTTGCTTAGGGATAGACAGTTTAGGTAAGAAAAGACTTGAGAGAGGTCACACACATTCTCATAGACCTAATTTATTCAGGGATCCATTAATATATAGCAATATTATCAAATACAAAATCACACACAAATGCAATACTCTATTCAAAACAGTATGTACACTGATCATCACTGCATTTTAGTTTCATGGTAAAGTTTTACAACTTTTAGGTGCTTTTCTCACAATTCATTGAGCTAGAGCAGAGGCAACTCTATAGGTTGCAAGGCATACTGTAATTTATCTGTATTAGCTAAAGATTTTAAAATTGTATTGGTATTAACTCTTTGTGTACTAATTGATAAGACACTATGCCAACATTTATAGAAGTAGAGATTGAATGCATAGCTTATATGGTATTCATAAAATATAAGTTGGTAATTCTGAAAATACACTTAGAATATTTTTAATGTCAAGAATGGAAAGGTTTCATTGCACCTAAGTTTCTTTGTTAGATCCTTCTTCCCTCAGTTGGAAATCAGGTTTATAACTTTTTTACAAAATGAAGGGTTTTTGTTTGTTTGTTTTTGCAGTAACGGGGATTGAACCCAGGGGCACTCTACCTCTGGGTTACACCCCCAGCCCTATTTTTTATTCTTTATTTTGTAAAAGGGTGTCACTAAGTTGCAGAGGGCCTCACTAAGTAGCTGAGACTAGCCGTGAACCAGGATCCTCCAGCCTCAGCCTCCCAAGTACTGGGGTTACAAGCATGTGCCAACACGCCCAACCAAAATGAAGTTTTAATGCCTCCTGGAATAAATGCTGTGTGCATAGAATAAGGTTTAGTGTTCCATATTATTCCATGTCCTCCTTAGCGAATACTTAAACTGCTTTTTCTTACCACAGTCTACTCATATTGGAACTATCAAAACTATGTTTTTTATTTAATTCTCTTTTCCAAACAAATTAATACATAGAAGAGAAAATACAGCAGTTGTAGAGAAGATAGGGGAATAAAGTTATCAAGAGATATAGATCAAAATATTATATATAAAATAGGGATAAATATTCTATATTATTAAAGTTCTACAGATAATTTACTTAAATGTAAAAGTATTAGGATGAAAGGGAATTCATGTTGTTATCCTAAATTAGGTCTAAATTATGCTGATCAGAGTGTTTACAAAATAGTTCATAATAAAATATTTAATTGGAATCAGTTTAATTTTTTTACATGAAAATAAGCCCTGCAAGACATAAACATAAACTTCTTCATTTTGCCACAGCTCCACCGATCACACAAATTATGTGAATTTTTGCATCTGCCGACTTCACTCAAGGACTTTACAGGTTTGACTACCAAAGGTGGTTGTATTTGTGATCTCTGAACTTAAGGTTGAGAATCCAATTTGGAAAGGTAGTCACTTATCATAACACAAGTAAATAGAAGGATAAATGTGATTTTATGTATACTATATGACAAAAGGTACTATTTACAGCAGCAAGTGAAGGACACATTACAAGGCATGTACCATTAAAAAGAAAAATGTTCTAAGTGCTAAATGAAGCCCTACTTATGGACTAAAAAATTAAAGATGACAGAGATGATATTATATTCAATGCAATACTTGTTTCTTGATTCTTTTCAGTACATGCCCATGTGACACTAATGGAGGTAAAACATGAAAAAGACAAACAAGGAGTCACAGCAAAATGAAAAACAACTTTTGATGAAGTTATCCCAACACAATGACATGGGGCTTACCGCAGGCATGGCGTTACTTTATGGCCCAGGCTTTTTGTGTACTTCATCTCTTCACTCTGTTGCCTCTCGTAGTCAGGCCTCAAGCACAGTTCAAATCTGAAGAACAATTTATTTCTCCCAACTAACTTCCACCAAAGTAACAACGCAATGCATTGACCTACAACCTCACTTTAATCATTGAACCCACCTGTTTTTAATATCTATCAAATTGTATCACAACTATCCATTTATCTATTATTCTAAACACCCAGTCCCTTAACAATAGTAAAAATGTCTGCATATGGAAAACAGTTAACCAAGTTCTTGGAACGTAGGGGGTTCAATAAATGCTCAATGAATGGTTAAAACTAAATGTCATTACTCTATTTCTTTTCTCTTTTTTTTTTTTTTTGCAAAACTGGGGATTGAACCCAGGGGTGTTCTACCTCTGGGATATAGCCCCAGCCCTAATTTTTATTCTTTATTTTGAAACAGGGTCTCACTAATTTGTGGAGAGTCTCGCTAAGTAGCTGAGGCTGGCAGTGAACCTGTGATACTCCTGTCTCAGCCTCCCAAATACTGGGATTACAAGCGTGCACCACCACGCCCAGCTTACTCTATTTCATTGTCTCATTTTCTCATCTGAATTTAACATGTCTGTCTTAGTGATACATAAGGTGCTTCAACTTGTATAAGCACAACTCTATGAAATTCCAACTTCATTATCTCCTCTAACACTATTGACCTCATACCTCAAAAATTTTAACATTTTATTATGATATATCTCTTCATTTTTGGATCCTTCTTCTTGGCCTTTAATTTTGAATCCCAACATTAGGGGGAAAAAGAAGACATGGAAGAAATATTAGTTAACAGTTGCTTCCTGCTGTCTCCATTTACAATGCTCTCCTTAAAATTTACACTTGTATCATACATAGTTCAAATACTAATAATTCTTTTTAATGTACTTTTATTGGCACATTGAAATTATGCATCATAGTGAGGTTCAAAGTCATACCAACAAATATGCACACAGGTCTTGGTGTGTTTCCTACAGGCCCCATCCCACTGAACACCCCTCTCCTGTAAATAATAGTGAGATTGGTAGAAATACCTTCATATATGGGCATAGCATAATTTGAACTATTTCTTTCATCAGTTTTTTCTTTTTCCCTCCCTTCCTCCCTCCCTTTATTTACTTCCACTATTCTACTGATCACTCTCCTCAATTATCTAAAGTCCCTTTTATTTCCTATTATCTCTAACTCCCATATATGAGAGAAAACATTCAACCCTTGACTTTCTGAGACTGGCTGATCTCAACTACTAATTTTTTATATATTATTTCAAAATTTGCTTCTCTAGTCCTGTTTCAGTTTGCATTCTCACTGCTGTAATACAAAGCACCAGACCACTACAACCTCGAGTAAGGGAGATTTATTTGCTCCAGTTCTGGAGATTTCAGAGGTTCAGCCCATGTTAGGCCAGGTGAAGTCTGCAGAGCTCAGGTTTGGCATGCTGATAGGAAGAGAAGAGAGAGAAGAGCACATGGGTTCTGCTCTCACATCATGGAGACCAGAAGCAAGAGAGAGAAAAAGCAAGGGTAGGAAGAACCATCTATAATCCCCAGGGACCACACCCTCAGGAACTCCTCTTCAGCAACCAAGCCCCATTCCAACATGGCTGTCTTGTCTCCATGAGGTATAGGGAACATTCTAAATCCAAACCATCACAATTCCTCAAAAATTTTTTCAGTAAGTAATTTTTTTTCTGCAGAGATAGATTTTTAAATTCTGCTCTCTTTCCTAGTCTATAAGTCAAGATAGTGTTTAATGCTCACCTCAGGGCTTTCGTTAGAACCAAATGAGATCACACACATAAAGTACTTCGTACGAGATTTTTGAGAGGAGGTACTGGGATTTGAACCCAGAGGCATTCTACCTCTGAGCTACACCCCTACCCCTATTTTATTTTTTATTTTGAAACAGGGTCTCACTAAGTTGATGAGAGTCTCACTACTTGCTGAGTCCATCTTTGAACCTCCGATCCTTTTGCCTCAGCCTCCCAAGTACTGGGATTACAGGCATGTGCCACCACACCTGGCATCTAAGTATGAGATTTGATGCAGAACCCAAGATCAAGAAATGAATATGAATGTCTGTATCAGGTACATAGTCAACAATCACTGTAACTATTTTTTGCGGGGTGCTGAGAGTTGAACCCAGGTCCTCACACATGCCAGGCTACCACTAAACATCATTCCAAGTCCTAAATGCTACATCTCCTAGAAACTTTCAAAATCGTTGTAGTTTAAGATAGTCACCATAGCTATGAATGAACTTCCATTCATTTATAGTTGTGGGAATACAGTTTGGATATAATCTTAGATAAACCCTTAAACTCTCTTAATGTTTCTTATAAAGGTAACCAGATTAATGGTTCAGTCCAATTAGTCTCATTAAAGAAAAATTCTATCTGCTGATTTAGCTTATTTAGACTCAAAAAGCCCATTTTAGAAAGCAATTGATGTTTTGTATGGCATGTTCTCAAAGGACACGGTCTATTTGTAAATATTTCTAAAACTGACAATAATTCACGTAGATTGAATTTCAGCCTAATGGTCTGGATTAAGTGGGGAGAGACTTTTTTTTAAGTCATGAAGATCAATAGTTAGTAGGAATGATATGAGGTCTAAAATCTAAGGCAGATTTTCTCTATTTCACTTAAGAGTGAATTTTGAAACAATATTTTTCAACATAAGTTTATTAATCTAATATCTTTGAAAATAAGAATACTTAAGAATGTCACCCTGAAAAACACTTCCAAGTTCTTTAATGTTACATCTTTTTCTCTTTTTATTAGAAATCTGAAACTTCTTTCAATGAATGGTAGAAAATATATTTCCACATATCATTTCTGAAATGGCAAGAGACCATGTAACTTAATCCATTATGCCAGAACAAGCTAAACTTCCCCAAAATTTGAACATGAAAAACTATGTTTTGTCAAACACAAAATACAATAAAAACCTCCCACAGAGTTGAGCACTGGGGAATAATGCCTATTCAGTTCAGGTTTTCACTTTCATTTCTAAAAACATTCTACATTCCTCCCTATAACTATAGCACTTTTTTTCTATGTTGTCAAACATAGAGGCAGATATAGTATAGCCTTAATGTTTTGGTGCTTTTATAATAAAATATTTTATATTAGACATTTTTCCCACAACATCATTAAATTTGCTGCAGAATTGCTATGGGCTTAATACAAATTTAGAAAGCAAAAGGAAAACATATTACTCCATGTACTATTCCATCAACTGTCAACCATGGGCAAGAAAGCTAATGGCAAAATGTCTTTTTCTTTTCAAACTAAACTCACTTTACTCAGAAAACACATTCTGACCCTCTCAATACATTAAACTTTTTTTTCCGTGTATTAATTAGAATACCTATTTAAATTACATTCTGAAATATGAAAATCTCAAGATAAAAACAAAAGGTTAATGTTTACTACTATATGTTCCAAAGAACAATAGCCAAAAGAGACATTAGCAGGCACTATTTTAAAAACAAACATAGAAAAAAAATTTCCTGTACACAAAAGCTGGAGAAACTCTGGGTCAAACAAAATAAGATACCACTAAATATACGAACCTTTAGTATGCTAATTTGTATTGTGACTCTCCAAGGCATAAAAGCAGCATTTGTCAAAAAAGGATTATAGAACCTTTTTTTTTCTTTCTAGCTGGTTTCATTTATTTGTTCATCGATCAAATAATTATTTAGTGCATGTTTACCATGCTTTGTCTTCTCTCCAGCTTCCATTCCTGAAGGCAGAGACAGAAACAGGTACATAAATTGTATTAAATGTTAAGTAAAGGGCAGACGGATATAACAAGAGCAAAGGTACTTTATAATCACAGAGGATCTCTATGGGGATGGACAACTACTGACCCAGACACAGAAAGAGTTGGGAAAGAAAACCAGACAGAGGAAACAGAGGTGAAAAGAGTTAAGTATATCTGTGTTGAGGAATAGAGCAGAAGCTAGCTACCATGGATGGAGAAGAACTACAGAGGAAGCAGAGAGCAGTAGAACACCAGATTGGTGATACATCACAGTGATATGTGCATATGCTTACAGCTTACAGAATTACAGCAGCAAAATTCTCAATAGCCAAATTATGGAACCAGTCTAGGTGTCCATCAACAGATGAATGGACACCAAAACTGTTTTATTCACACAATGGAATTTTAGTCATAAAGAAGAACAAAATTATATCATTTGGAGGAAAATGGATGGAACTAGAGAATATCATACTAAGCGAGATAAGCCAATCTCAGAAAGTGAAGGGTCATTATGTTTTATCTCAAATGTGAAAGCTAGGGAGAAATTGGGAAACAAAAGGGACTTCAGATAAATGAGGAAAATGCCAGTGGAATAGTGAAAGGGATTTGAGGAGGGAGGCAGGGAGGGAAAAGGAAGACTTGATGTAGGAAACAATTAAAATAATGCTATGCACATATATGAAGCTATCAATACCAATGTTAATAATATGTACAGGGAGAAGGGGAGAGGGGTGGAATCCAGAGAGAAACGTACCAAGTGCTGTGTGCATATATGTTCCTATCATTCTGAATTTCATTATGATGCATAATTACAATGCACCAATAAAAGTATATTTAAAAATCTAAAAAAAGACATGAGACTAGAGAAGGAGGCAGATCATGTAAGGTATTCCACAGCATGGCAAAATGTTTGGAATTTATTATAAACACAATATATAGCATATTACTAATGATGGTAATAAAAGAAACAACAAGTAAATAGAAGAGGCACAAGTTCAGGTAAGTACAGCACACCACTAGGCCCATCGTAAGCACCCTGTAATTTTGTTGAATTAAGACCCTGAAAGTTATGGTTCATAGCTAGGAAATAGAACTTCAACAGAAAACAAAAACATGAATATCTAATTTCACATTTTATCTATGCCATGAATAACTCATACATATTATTAAAATTTTAAAAAGAGGCATGGAAAGTAGTTATAGTGAGAGCTCATTCAGTGTATATTTGTACAGTTTATAAATGATTTTAGTCCTATACTTATAAAATAATTCAGGGTCCACAGGGGTTGCTTACATTTTCCAGATATGTTTCATTGTATTGTATTAGTGAAATAAATGTTATAGTACCTTTTTATGTGTTTGGAGAGTTTCAGAATTCTTAGGATATTTACCTTATAGAAAACAAGGCTCTACTCAGTATATGGATAATCTGTAAGCAAATAAGAAATTCTCAAGAACACAAACTGTCACTAAAATACCATTTCTTAGGCAAAAACATGTTTCATCTTAAGCAAAATTTTCCAAGTTACCTTAAGTTATAATAATAACCTTTCTTTAACTACATAGTTTATTCTAATATATTTCTTATAAATATACATATTTATGTGGTAATTTTCATGCAGACAACTAACTATGTAAATATGTAATATAGAGGTAGAAAAAATATCTAATTGCACAGTAATACCCTTCCATATTTGGTGTAAACATCTTTAGCTAAAATTACAATATAATCACATATACATAAATGTTTAGCTAACTAGTAATTATAGCATAATTATTGCCATGTTCATGATGAAAGTGATATATGAAAAGATATTTTCAATAGTTTTGGAACCATGAATCTGCTTTCATATTAATTGCAGCTAATTTCAAAGGTTGATTACAAATAAAATTTTAACCCCTAACTGCAAATGCTTAATAGTTATTCAAAAGTATAATGATTATTAACCAAAAAGGAAATATAGGTTTAGGGGTAAAAGTATGTATTTTGAGACAGAAAATTAATATTTATTAGCTATGCATAGTACAGCTGAGTAAAAATAATTTTAGTAGATAAAGATCATCTTAGTTGTGCTAATTTCTAACCACGGATGCCTGCTTTTGAGTTTTTATTTTTAGATTTAAAATATATGATCTATAATATTACACTTAATTTTTCTTCAATATTAGACTTTTTTCGGGGGGAGGTACTGGAGATCGAACCCAAGGGCACTCTACCATCAAGTTACATCTCCATCCCTTTTATTTTTTATTTTGAGACAGGGTCTCACTAAATTGCACAATCTGGCCTCAAACTTGCCATCTTCCTGCTTCAGCCTCCTGAGTAGCTGGGATTATAGGCCTCTACCACTGTACCTGGCTGACTAAAATATGTTAATGTTAAGATTTGGCCTGGTTAAAATGTGGTCAGGAATTTAAACTGTGAATATTATTTTTAATTACCTGAATGTTTTTTTGAAGAATAAAGTTAGCCATAAAGTTGTTAAATTCACTAAATTCAGAGGGACAACTATAGAGTCAAGAATTTAGATCATTATAGAAATAATGTAGGTGCCCTAATGATGGATTACTGGTAGAAATGATTAAATATGTTGACTAAATGTAGTTAAAGATGAAATATTTTAAATATACTTATCTATTTGAAAAAATAAATTCTATAATCAATGTTTTGGAGTGAAGTAAAATGAGTGAGTGGATTATTTTTAATGAGACATTCCTTGAGGAACTTCTGGTTTAAGAACTTACTGATGGAGGGAAAGATAAGATGATACTGTGAAGTGTCTTAGAGCCTGATCTTTCTCTTTGGAACTCATTAGATAAGTGACATACAGTTTTAATTTCAATATATTTGAGTTCCATTTAGATATCTTTGGATTTGCACTTGGAAGGAAATACCAAATAGGTCTTTCACCTAATAGTACTGTTAAGTATTTCTTATAGCTAGTCATGCCATTTGAATGCAGAAGGAGCTTAACATTGACCCTGAACATGGATGATGCAAGGTCTTGTTAATAGGAATCATAATGACTACTTCTATAGGTTGTTGTGAAGATTAAATAAAAATAAAATGTAGCCGGGCATGGTAATGCACGCTTGTAACCCCAGTACTTGGGAGACTGAGACAGGAGGATCACAGGTTTGTGGCCAGCCTCAGCTACTTAGTGAGGCCCTCCACAACTTAGTGAGACCCTGTTCCAAAATAAAGAATAAAAAGTAGGGCTGGAGGTGGAGCTTAGAGGTAGAATGTCCCTGTGTTCAATCCCCAGTACAGCAAAAAAAAAGAAAATAAATAAATAAATAAATAAATAAATAAATAAATAGTATTACACCTGTTAATATGTTTTATATATTTCAGGTGCTCAATTCATTTTAATAGTATTATTAAATTAGAATACTGGCTAGTTGGACCCATGACCTTCTAGTTTTTGAACAGTTGCTTGGGTATTGAAGAGACATAGCTCCTTCAGGGTCCTTCAGTGATGCTTCCTCTGAAATCATTCCTGGAGTAAGAAAACTCCTGTAGAATGGATAGCATCTACTTTCTAGCAGGTAGCTTCTATTCTTCATACTTATATGTCTGTGCATATATGTATACACACATGTATAGTCTATTCACATATCCATAATATCTGTGTGTTTGCACACATATATACATATCTATGTATACACACACTCGTTTATGTTTGCCAGGAATTATGAAAATAACAGTCATTGATTCTGCCTTCTTCTGGGACTATGGGCTAATACCAGTACCATATTACCATTCTGTTGATTGCTGGAGTGTGTGTGTGTCTGTGTGTGTGTGAGAGAGAGAGAGAGAGAGAGACTGAGGATTGAACCTAGGGGCATTCTATCTCTGTACTACACCCTCAGCAGTATTTCATTTTTTATTTGGAAACAGGGTCTTGCTAAATTGCTGAGATTGGCCTAGAACTTGTGATCCTCCTGTCTCAGCCTCCCAAGAACTGGGATTACAGGAGTGCACCACCACTTCTTCTGGCCGAATTGCCTTTTAAAGATATGCCCATCCCCTAAAGTAGTCTGAGCTTCTCAAACCACAGTGTGGCTGACAATCCTATCTGTGGCACTAAATAAAAATTCCAGGGGAAGCATATTCCCCCATGTAGGAATTTCAAAGATAAAAAGAGTGGGTGTGTATGTATGCATGTGTGTGTACATGTGTATATAGCTTTTGTAAGTGTCTTCAAGATCAAAGATTATTAATGAATATTTCAATTAAATAATTAAATATATTTACTACATGTAAGTAAAGTCTAAAAATTTTAAAGCTACTTGTCAATTTAAATAAATAAATTCTATAGTCAACGTTTTAGGAAGAAATAAAATGAGAAAGTGAGCAGCTAAATGTTGCTTTTTAAAAATGTAGGATTCTTTGAGGAACTTCTAGTTTAAGGACTTACTGATGGAGGAAATAATGAGATGATGCTGTGAAGTGTTTTAGAGCCCAATCTTTCTATCTTTGGAACTCATTTTGAATAAAATAAACATTATCAATAAACTGAATAAAACTATATGGTGAGAAAATCAGGTTCTGTAATAAATCATATACTAGACCTCTTGTGCTGATCTCTTATGCTGAATATGATTTCTTTTGAGAAGTCTGATTTCTGGTAAAAGATGAGTATATCTGAAACAGGAAAGTTCAGTAAATGCATTTAGAAATTGTAATCCATTTTTTAAAAACACAGAAGGAAATGAAAGAAAGAAAATCACTTTGGAAAACTTATTCCAACATAGTAATAAATACATAAAAATCTTCCTCCTTCCAAGGCATATAATACTAAATGCCTTCCCACAAATTAAAGTTATACCTGAATCCAAACTGAGTAAATAAGCAAAAACAATACTAATCACCTTGAATAGTCATTCCCCAAGTTCAGAAATGGAAAATAAATATTCTGACTGTAAATAAATTCATAAATAATGAATTACTAACAATTTCTTAGTAATTTTGTAGAAAAAAATAGAAAAATGAAATGACTATCTTTTACATTGGGAAAATTACATTTGAACTATTAGGAACATTAATTTCAAAGGGCTGATAGAGTTTACCTTTCAGATAGACATAAGCGTCAGGTAATATGCATGGTAGCTTTCCATTTCCAAAGTCCATGTGTTAATTTATGCAAATCTGGATGTAGATTAGGTTTGGTTTTGGATGCCCCAACTATCTCCAGCTGAATCTTGACTTCTCCTCAGGAAAATCCAATCACAACCTTCCAATTGAAGAAGATATTCAAAATATAATAGATATGTTACAAGCCAGTATGTTCGAAGTAAAGGTGATCTATAGTT
Source organism: Glis glis (assembly GCA_004027185.1). NCBI lineage: Eukaryota > Metazoa > Chordata > Mammalia > Rodentia > Gliridae > Glis > Glis glis. The sequence goes on along the minus strand of PVJS01003905.1, from coordinate 16,301 downwards.
ATTAAATATGGATATGTATTCAATACAATCCTAAGTGAAAAGCAGCTTTTCTTCTACTAAAATCTATGTGTAAGTCACTGCTACCCAAGCTCCTTTACTTTTCCCTGAGTATAACAATGTGATTTACCAGGGTGCCAAGTCATGCCAAACATGTACAAAGCAAACCATATCTAATTCACAAAATCTGATTCTCCTAACCCTGTGATCAGTATTCAGAGAACTCTATCATTCAGTCTGATCAGAAAAGGAACCTATGGCACCGGCCAGAAGCTAAGAAATCATTCATGATATTCTTTTTTTATGTTTTTGGTACTGGGGATTGAACGCAGGGGTATTCTACTTCCGAGCTACACCCCCAGCCCTATTTTTTTATTCTTTATTTTGAAACAAGGTCTCGCTAAGTTACGGAGGGCCTAAGTAGCTGAGGCTGACTGTGAGCCTGCCATCCTCCTGTCTCAGCCTCCCATGTACTGGGGTTACAAGACTGTGTCACTATGCCCGGCTCATTCTTGATACTCTAAGGAAAAAAAAAACTAGAGAGGAGAATTTGTAACTATTTGTAGTAGGCAAATTGATGATCCTCTGTAAACTATCTTAAAGGTTTTTGAACTTTATTCTAGGTATAATGAATAACTCTATGACTCTAATACCACACTATAACATATGCTTAGACCTGACTTTGCACTCAAGTTTTTGCAATGTTACTTAGTGTTGCTGATTTCTAAGTTGTCTCGTATCCAACCATGCTATTTTCAAACTATTTATCTCCAGGTGTAATTTGCATTTTTATGTGATGAATCCCATCTTTTCCTATTTTATACATATTCCTAATTTCTTATTTACAATTTGATTATACACTCTTCATCGAATTTGAAATATCTTCACTTAACAATGGCTAAAACTTTCTTTAACACTCTACTTTTCTCCTTGCTTCAGAATTATTAAATGACATCGGCATACCATCTGTCTTTCAAGTTATTTCCTTCAATGTATTAGTTCCTATATCCTTATTATGTTCAACTAACCCTTTCAATACATAGATTCACTGAAATTCATACCTGTAAGTGAAATTTTATCAGATACATATGACATGCTTTAGTGAAGTTTTATACATATATATCAAAATATTTAAATAAATTATAAATTATCTCATGTGATTAATATTTCCTTATAGGATGATGTTTTTCATAAATTTTAAAATTTTTCCTGCATTTCTGAAATATAGGGCCAAGAAATATTATATTTTTTAATTTATTTAGAAGATAATGCAATAAACAATGAATATACCTTCATTTTCAATCAAGAGTTTGGTTGAGGATTTCTAGCTTATTTTTTTCTCTAGAGAGACAGATATTTTAAAAAGTATCAAATGAAAGAGTACTACTTAATCAGTCCTTCATTTTTTGGTTCATTCATGGAATGGTTATTTTTATTGTCTAATAAATTACTATTGTGGAGGATAAAATTGAACCAGACTGAAATTCAGGTTTGAAGAATTAGCATTGTTGTTTCGCATTGCAGATATTAGACAGCCAGGTGCAATGCCACAAGCCTGCAATCCCAGTGCTTGGGAGGCTGAGACAGGAGGATTAGAGGTTCAAAGCCAGTCCCAACAATTTAGCAAGAACCTGTTTCAAAATAAATAATAGAAAAAAGGGGCTGGGGGTTTTAGACTGGTGGTAGAATGTCCCTGGGTTCAACCGCCATTACTATATATATGTGTGCACTAGACAGCCTAGAGCGGGGAGAAGGGGAGGTGAAGAATACCTGTAATCCCAGTACTTGGGAGGCTGAGACAGGGGGATTGCAGGTTCAAGGTCAGTCTCAGCAATTTAGCAAGAGCCTGTTTCAAAATCAAAAATAAAAAGGGCTGGTGGTAGCTGGGCATTGTGGTGCACACCTGTAATTCAAGACCAGTGTCAGCAATTTAGCAAGACCCTGTTTCAAAAAGGTGTTGGGTGTGTAGGTCAGAGGTAAAATGCTTCTGTGTTCAATCCCCAATATCATGAAGAAAGAAAAAGAGAAGGAAGAGAGGGAGGAGGAGAAGGAAGAGGAGGAAGAGGAGGAGGAGGAGAAGGAGGAGGAGGAGGAGGAGGAGGAGGATGTTGGGGGCTGGAGTTGTAGCTCTGTGCTAGAGCACCCCTGGGTTCAATCCTCAGTACCATTTTAAAAAAAAGATACTAGAGGAGACCGGAGGATCCGGGTTCGCGGCCAGCCTCAGCTCTCTCTCTCTCTCTCTCTCTCTCCTTCTTCCTGTCTCTCTCTCTCTCTCTACTTAGCGAGGCCCTCCGCAACTTCGTGAGACCCGTTTTCAAAATAGAGTATAAAAAAATAGGGCCGGGGGTGTAGCGCGGAGATAGAATGCCCCTGGGTTCAATCCCCAGTACCGCAAAAAAAAAAAGATATTAGATAATCAAAGTGATGGAATTTTGAAGTTTGTTCAGTTTTTTTAGTATTTGAAATTTTGCTGGTTTAATCTAAGACCTTCCTTGAAAATTTGGATATTTAAAACCAAGAATTAGAGAAAGGTAGAACTTAACTAAACCAAAATAAGCACTGAGTACATCCCCATATATATTAACTGCTCAAAATAAAATTTTGCAGTTATATTTATTATTATATGATAAGATAATAGTTATCTTGCTTTTAAAAATAATATAAAATATATTTACTGTAGGAAGCTGGGCTCGTCGAGCCAGTCAAGATGGCGCCGTGGCTGGCTGCCAGGTCCTGTGACTTGCGCTTGTTTACCAGACCTAGCGCATGCGCAGTTGAGAGGCGCACGCGCGTGGCGCACGTCCATTGCGTAGCAGAGCGTGCCCGCTGCTTAAGAGCCAATGAGGAGAAGTTTAGCTTGAATGTACATGGCGTGAGAGAGATGTGATTGGATGATGGCTGATGGGACGTTGAGGGAGGGGTTTTCTTGCTGGATAAGCGTGGGTGCCGAGGGAGAATAAAGAAGAAGCTGGAAGCTGCACCAACAGAAAATGGACGTCTGTGTGTCTTCTTTCCTGGACTCCGCTGGTCGGAGTTCCAGGATTGCGACAATTTACTATTTGAAAAATTCTGTGCAGAAAAGTAAGGGAATTTAATCAACTTTTTTAAAATGTAAAAGATAGTAAATTCCCATGAGAAATAAAATAAACATCAATATATAAAACATTTTAATCATCTTTTAAACTCACCAATTAAAATGGACAAATAATATGAATAGGAAATTCACAAAATAAAAAATGTAAATTGCTGAAAATAACATTATAGTAGCTTGTCATTATTAGTGAGTATTGGAAAGTCTTTTATAATTTAATTTCAAGGTAAAGTAAAGGTTTCAGAACAGAAAGAGATAGTACATTTCAAAATTTCAAATTTTAATACCAAAAAACAACCTTTAGAAACATACAACAAGGTGCCGGGCATGGTGGCGCACACTTGTAATCCCAGTACTTTGGGAGGCGGAGACCGGAGGATCCAGGTTCCCCGCCAGCCTCAGCTCTCTCTGTCTCTCTCCCTGTCTCTCTCTCTATCTCTACTTGGTGAGGCCCTCCGCAACTTCGTGAGACCTGGTTTCAAAATAAAGGATAAAAAATAGGGCCGGGGGTGTAGCGCGGAGGTAGAACGCCCCTGGGTTCAGTCCCCGGTACTGCAAAAAAAAAAAAAAAAAGAAACATATAACAAGGACATTAAAATGAGCATGAATTTGGGGGGACAAAACCCCCAAAGCACAGGAAACAAAATAAAAAATAGACAAATGGGATTATATTAAATTAAAAAGCTTCTGTAAACTGGGCGCTATGGCAAAGGTCTACAATGCCAATACTTGGGAGGCTGAGACAAGAGGATCACAGGTTTGAGGCCAGTCTTGGCAACTTAGCAAGACTCTGTTTCAAAATAAAATGGGCTGGGGGTGTAGCTCAGAGGTAGATTGCCCCTAGGGTCAATCCCCAGAGGCATATACACACAAAATACCCCACATATACACACAAAAGCTTCTATATATCAAAGAAATCGTTCACCAGAATGCAGAGACAACATAAAAAATGGTAGAAAATATTTTCAAGCTATATTCATCTGAAAAAGGCCTAATAGCTATAATATATGACAGTGTTAAAACTCAATAGTAAAAAAGCAAATAACATGTATATTGCAGCACTGTTCCCAATAGTCAATAAATGCAAATAACCAGTGTCCATCAAGTGATGAATGGACAAAGAAAATCTGGTAAATATATATGGTAAATTACTAGTAAGCCATAAAAAAGAATGAAATCTTGTCATTGGCACACATGGACGGAATTGGAAATCATTACAGTGAGTGAAATAAGCCAGGCACAGAAGGACAAGTACCACATGTCCCACTCATATGTGAAATTAAAAAAAAGCTTTTGTCATGGAATTTGAGAGTAGAATTGCAGTTACCATAAATGGGGAAATGTTAGGCAGGAAGTCTAGAGAGAGGTTGATCAATGGGTACTAGGTTATGGTTAGGACTAAGACGTTCTGGTATACCATTATACAATAAGGTCACTATGATCCAGCTATACCACTCTGGGGTATCTTTCCGAAGGGTCTGAAATCAGAATATTACAGTGATACATGCATACCCATGTTTATAGCAGCACAATTCACAATATCCAAATTATGGAACCAACCTAGGTGCCCATCAACAGATGAATGAATTACAAAATTATGGGATATCCACACAATGGAATTCTACTCAGCAATAAAGAAGACAAAATTATGTCATTTGCAGGAATTATGTGAGAAAATTATGTGAAGTGAGATTAGCTGGTCACAGAAAGTAAAAGGTCATATGTTTTCTCTTATATGCAGGATGTAAGATGGATGTTAGATAATAGAGGAGAAACCCCAATGCAGAGAGGGAGGTGATCTAGGGGAGGGTAGTGGTGGGGGGAGAATTAATAAAGGAATCACGTCCACTGACATTATGTACATATGTGAGAATACCCACCAAGCTCAATATCATGTATGGGGAAGGGGGGAGTGGGGAGAGAGCCGAGGGAGTGCTCGGTGCTGTGTGCATGTATGTCACTATCACTGTGAACCAAGCGCTGTGTGCATGTATGTCACTATCACTATGAACTACATTATGACGTTAGACTACAATGCGCCAATAAAAGTATATATATAAAAATACAATAAGGTAAACAGAGATAACAATAATGCGCTATACATTTCAAAAAGCTGGAAGAAAGGACTTTGAATGTTGTTACCATGAAGAAATGATAAATATTTGAGGAGATAAATATGTTTAATATTATTTAAATATTACACAATGAATACACATTTCAACATATCACATGATACCCCATAAATATATACAATTGTAATTTTTTATGAATCAGAGATAAATTTAATATAATAATTAAGAAATTTTAAAAGGGAACAATAAAAATGTGCCAAAAGTTTTATGCATAATTATACACTAAATTGATTTTTATGTAAAACTTAATCTGCTAAAACATTGGAAACTGAGTACACATAAAATATGATGAACATTCATATTGTTAAAGATTATATTATAGCTGGGCGTGATAGCGCATGCTTGTAATCCCAGTACTTGGGAGGCTGAGACCGGAGGATCCGGATTCGCAGCCAGTCTCAGCTACTTAGTGAGGCCCTCTGCAACTTAGTGAGACCCTGTTTCAAAATAAAGAATAAAAAATAGGGCTGGGGGTATAGCTCGGAGGTAGAATGCCCCTGGGTTCCATCCCCAGTACTGCAAAAAATAAAAAAAATTAAAAAAAGATTATATGATATATAATTATTTAATGATGAAAGAATAAATTCATATAGTTCTGTTAAGTAATGAAAGAACAAAAATGAATGCAGTCCCAATGACCTCCACTTTATTATGTATGCACTAATGCATATGTGTATATAATGATAGCAAAAATAGAAAAATAAACAAAAATTAATCTGAGGAGGGTGGATATAGGTAATATTTCAAGTGTTTTACACTATATGCTAGAAAGCATATTATTGTTTTTATAAAATGTGTAGCAGTAACATATGGTGTATATTGCAAACACTTAAAAACAATGTGGTACACACATATAAACAATAAATAACTCTGAAAGATAAAATGAATTAGTAGTGTGATAGTACAAGTAAATTCTGAGAATAGTTATTTTCATTAAAAGAATAGAGTACCAGGTGTGGCGGCACATGCTGATAATCCCAGTAATTGGGAGGCTGAGACAGGAGGATCCATCACAGGTTTAAGGACTGTCTCACCATCTAAGTGAGGCCCTCAGCAACTTAGTATATACTATATACTTGGGGCTCGGGACTATCCACTGTTTCAGGCATCCACTGGGGGTTCTTGGAACTCATTCCCCACAGATAAGAAAGGACTACTAAATTGTGGTTTTGCTTTCAGAAAAGGCTAAGGCTGAAACACCTGACAACTTTTTCCCTAGAGCCCAGTATTTTCCCCCAGATCCCTCAAGTGCCCCATCAGTCTAGCCTGTTTTACATGCGACTTCTCAAAGTTTATTTGAATGTAAGATAATAAAATAAAGGTTTTGGAAAGAAAAAGAGCAATAAATTTGAAAAGCTAAAATTTTCATACCTAGAAACAATCTCATAAACAATCTCACATTCAGGACATTAAAATGGGCCTGGATTTTTGGGGACAAAACCCCCAAACCACAGAAAACATTAAAAAATAGACAAATGCGATACCATCAAATTAAAAAGCTTCTGTAAACTGGGTGCAGTGCCTTTAATCCCAGTACTTGGGAAGCTGAGACTGGAGGGCTACAGGTTCCATGCCAGTCTTGGAAACTTAGCAAGGTTTTCAACCTACCTTGTTTTAAAGTAAAAAATAAAACAGGGCTGGGGGCGTAGCTCAGAGGTAGAATGCGGCCTCTAGTTATTCTCTAAGATGATAAATACATTCTCTTCTATCAACTTTGGTGTTACAGGTTAAAACACCCAATTTGTGGAAAGTGGTATAATAAATATTTTTAAACTGTGTGTGGTGGTACACTCCAATAATCCCAGTACTTGGGAGCACGAGACATCAAGATCACAGGTTCGCGGCCAGCCTCAGCAATTTATCGACACTCTCAGCAACTTAGTGAGACCCTATTTCAAAATAAAAAATAAAATATGGCTGGGGGCATAGCTCAGAGGTAGAATGGTGCTGGATTCAATCCCTAGTACCACAGAAAAGTAAATGAACAAACAAATAAGCATTTTCAAAAATTGCAGTGTGAATATTACAAATGTCCTTAGTCTTGCAACTTGATACAACTTAAAATGTGTTTTAAAATCATGAGTTTCTAGGTTTCTTTTTTAGGGTAAAACATTGAGATTATTTTTATAATATTATAAATTGACTCTTCATGTCTCCAAGTTAGACCAATTTATCAACATCCTTGGACCTAAAACATCAGCACTCAACTGTTGAATTCATGTATTGCAGGCAGCCATTACTTTATAGTTCTGGACAAATTTATATTATTCAAGTAATACAGTGATAATTAAATTTTTGTCCAATTTTTTCCAAATTAAGAAATTTACAAAAGAGCTCACTCCAGAAGTCCCCATCACCATTTTGGAATGATTTTGTCTTTCCTGTGACAGCTGGAAAAACCAGTGTTCACAGTACACAGAAATCAGTGATTGGGCTGGAACAAAAAGAGCACAGAAGTTAGGAATCTGTGTGCTGGAATCAGACTACTGGTCTGCAAAGCCCATGTCTGGGCTTACTTACTACCTATATAATGTTAGGCAAATTATTTACTCTCTGTTCTACTATTTTTTCATCAGCAAAATGAAAGCAGCAATAGAGTTTGTTTAACTGAAAATTTTTAAAATTGAATAGTATGATAATCTCTGAGTACCAAAATATGTACCTGACACAGAATAAATGCTCAATAAAGGTATGCTATTATTTTACCTTAAACAGGTGTATGAAAACACAGAAAACAACGTAGCTGATTCCATTCTTTCAAAGGAACACAATTCTAAATGCTGAGTAATTTCTTATAAGACCTGATGGATATAATCATAGCTCTTTTTTCTACTGTTTCCTCTGGAGTTATTCAGAAATGCATTTCCTTTAAGCAAGTTCTAATGGTTGTCACTATGATTTAAAGCTTTCTACAGAATCTTTCACATAGGGCATGGCTGCCTAAATTACTTTGGACCTAATTTTAGATAAACTGCCATAGCAAGTGTTGAATAAATGCATGAGTAAGCAAAGTAAGGCAAAACAGATATTTAACATTTGTGACTGCTGTTATCTTTCTGGAGTGTTTGAATAGAAGCAGTTTAAGTTGGTTAATTAGGTTCCCCCCCCCACAACAAAAATTCCCACTCAGAAACATTCCATTCCATTCATCATCTCTTTAAAAGGCTTGTCACTGATTTACCTCTCGCTTGAGAGAGAGAGAGTTAAGATCAATTCCAGATGCATTGCCTTCTAAGACATCATCTCATCTCTTAACACAAAAATCCCAAAATATGAGGTGAAACTCCATTTTAAAATACATGTGGGCCAGCGGTATTTTTCAGGAAGAAAGCTCTTTAACCCACAAGATGATGTCTTGTTAAAATTCAGTTCTATTCTGTGGCCATTATATACACGCTGATTATATGTTTAAGTTATTAAATTGGATGACTATCTTAAAAATAAAATGAACTTAGTCCAATTCATTTGACAAGGTAGAAAACAGAATACATGGCACTCTACAAGCTGCAGGTGATTTTACATGCAGCTCAAAGTATAACAGGAAGGAAAGCATGGACTACATGTGAAGATACCCCTTCCTCCTTTCTCTTCTCTCCCTCCATGTACTGGATAAGCACAAAAGGCTTCTTACAGAAGGGCTAGAAATGTATTAGAAGATGATTGCATTTTAACACTGTTATTTTCCAAATTATTGAATATTTAAATGACCTTTGATTAGCGTTTGTGAATAATTTCCTCCTAGTCCACAATGAATTTGCTTTAGGCAGCCATAGCAGATGGCTCAGAAGTTGACCTCTGAAACTCCTCCTTAATATCCAATATTACAAGTGCTTCTACTGAACCGAATGCAAACTTTAAATGCAAATTGACCACAAAATGAAATCAATAAAGTGCACCCAAATGCTAAATGAGATCAAAGGGAAAAAAACATAAGAAAATAGACAAATCAATAAAGTGATGAAAGATGGCTAAATGTAAAAGTTGTTATTATCAATCATAAGCACCAAACTCACTTTTAAAATGTCAAGAGGAAAGCTGAGCTTTTAAAAGAAAGGAAAAATAGGTGCTTTATTAATTATAAAAGCATAGTTCTCCTCTGGAAAATTGAATTCTTGCAACTTTATGGCATTCTCATAATTACAGCAAACGCCTTTATTGATGGTTGGATCATTTAACATTTTTCCAAGGCCTCTGTAGTTTATATTCAATCACAATAGATTTAGTTGATTCCAGACACAGTGAAGAGTTTTTTTGTTTCATACAGTTTTGGGGAAATATTCTGAACCCTTAGAATTGTGACATCTGTGAGAAAGTTCATTTACTGATTAAATCAACTGGCTGGAATTCAGTAAGGCTACACCAATGCAAAAAAAAAAAAAAAGCATTAGCAAAACAGAAATTTAAAAACTGGATCTCTTGGCTTTCAACCACACATCCTCAATATTAAACCATCAATGCCAATTACCACTAGTGAGTTGAGCCAATACAAAAAGCTGCCCTTTGCCCTTTGCTTTACAGTTTACTAATATTAAAATTGCTCCTCTCTTCTGGCCATCCAGGCTTCTCCTCCAAGCCAGAGAACTGGCTGCAGTCTTAGCAGATGGACCATAGATTTTCCATAGGTATGGTGACCAGGTTTTCCACAGTGTTCTGATTCTAATTTCTGTTTTCTTGTTCTTCATGTCATTCCTCCTTGTTCCTTCCCCAGCTACTATTTTCTCAATTTTTGATCTCCATATGTATTCTACTACCCAAAAAGATCTTTTGTTAACTTTTCACTCAACAAGCAGCCTCTACCCACAGCTCACAACTAATACAGCTGAGTTGAGAGTTCCAACTGTAACTAGAACAGTCTTCTTGTTCTTTAGCTCATTGTTCTTCACCTCAGGAGCGTATTAGAAATGCAATCTGAAAGTGTGTGGATTTGTTTCTGAGTCTTCTATTCTGCTCCATTGGTCTATGTGCTAGAGAATATTATGCTAAGTGAGACTAGTCAGTCACAAAAAGTGAAGAGTTGGATGTTCTCCCTCATATGCAGAAGGAGAAATTGGGACACAGGAGGGACTCCAGCAAAGGAGGAGAAACCTTAGTGGAGTGAAGGAGGGGACCTAACTGAGGGAGATGGGAGGTGGGAAGAGGGAAACACCTCAATGGACATGATGTACGTATACAAACTTATCAAAACCAATCATTGTGCTAAACATGGGAAGGTGGAAAGGGGGAGGGTGTGGGGTGGGACCTGGGGGAGGGCTCAAAAAATACTGTGTGCACATATGCCCCATCATCCTGAACTTCATCAAGATGTATGATTACAATGCACCAATAAAAAAAGGAAATACAAGCTGAATCTCACCTAGACCTGTTAAATCCAGATCTGCTCTGTAATAAGATCCCCAGGTGATTCAAATACACATTGAAATTGCCAGAACACTGAAGCAAACACAGATCATTTGGCTGAGAAGGCAAGAGGACTCCCTGTCTTTACTCCCCCGAGTCACGTAGTTGGAACTGGCAGATGGAGAGCCTGGGGCAATGAAGGAAGGCCATTCTCTTTTACCTCTTTCTGTTGCCAAGGGTCCAGGTGGAAAGGGCTACACGAACACATGCCACTGAAGTAGACTGGCCACCAAACAGTCCAGCCCTCCCAAAGGGAGATCTCCAATACACAGTACTGTCTCATCATCCACAATCCATGGCATATTGTATTATGAATTATTATAATACATAGATATCTGAAATAGATAAAATGTTATTTTTCTACAAATTTAGCTGGCAGGTAAGCATTTCCAAAAACACCTCTTTTTTTCATGAAAACCCATGAAACATCATGTCACTATTAACAGTATAGAAACAAAGTATGTCAATCATTAACAAGGCCACCATTAACAAAGGAACCCAGAAGACCTGGAATAGGAGGAGTTCATTTATAGGGAAACAAAGGTATCTCCCCTGTAAAAGATGTTTAGGTGACAAAGATGTTTAAAAATTGGAAAACTGTAAATAGACATTTTTTGTTTATGAAGAAAATACCTAATTCATTTGTTATATGAGTGTGAGTTTTTTCCAGAACTGCCTCATTTCCATACTATGCACTATTAGTGCATTGTAATTATACATCATAGTGAGATTCAAAAGGATGCATTCATACCTGAGTACGTCAAAATACACTATCACTTTCAATATGCATACAATAATTAAGGAGAAGACCATTTCAAAATATAGTTCAGACTCAAAGGTTAAAATTTTGAATTCTGTTCCCATCTACACCACCAATTCCATCTCAAAGCAATAGCAACTGCACAATCAAGGTATGAAACATTGTATAAAATGTGCGGAGGGCATGTCTACAACAATGAATAAAAGGGCTATATTTCAAAACATGGCACTCTATTTTAGTAAAGTTATATACTGCCATTCTTAAAATAAATACTTTATGCTCCCAATATATCTTTCACAAGGTATATAGTACATGTCTACACTGAAGATCTCACAGTGTAATATTATTTTTATTGCTGGTTCACAATGAAAATCATATAATTTTCATATTTATATAAAACACAAAAAATAATTTTCCAGTAAAACACAATGAAAAAATTGTTATGAGTAATAAAAATCAATCCAACTTTATTTTTATGGAAATATTACTGGATTATTATTTAAAAGAGTGAACTTTGTTACTATCATTTCTATTCATTATAATTCCTTTGGGAACTTCATATAGACAGTTATTGTTAAAAAATGAAGGTTTTTCCTGAACTTGCTATTGATATGAAAAATAAGTAGTTGGGATTATTTCCAAATCCTGGAATTTAAGATACTCTCTCTGGATAGTATGTCGCTATCATAATTTCCACAGAAGAGTTGACTAAACATTGAGAACTGTCTCTCTTTATCTGTCTTACACACACACACACACACACAAATGCATACATACACACTCACACACATATACACACTCACACACATACATACACACCCATTCCCAAAATAGTGTAGATCAATATTGACTCTCAAGAGATGCATGGGGCCAGTAAAGACTGCTTTCAATGAGAAAAAGAAAAATCTCATTCTTGGCTCAAATAATATTCTTTAAAATTTTCCATACACATTTCCATAAGGTCCAAATGTTTAGAGTATATAGAAGTAGATTAATAGATTTATATAGAAACATCTCAAACTTGATAAGTATCCAGATTACACATGGTAATTAAACCCAGACATTTTCTGGATAGTTAGCTAATCAGTTCCTCTTTCTTAAATGACATTACAAAATACTGGTAATTTACTGCAATTTCCTGTGACACATTAGGTTATGAATCCTAAAGTAGTCTGTCTAGTGGTACACATCTAGATTACTCAGACCAAAGACAGAGCTCTTGGTGTTAGGGTTTAGCCTATAATTTGCTCACTCCTATATCATTTTTCTCCTCAGTAGTGAAATCTTTTATTTTGGAGTATCCAGTTGTATGAACCTGTCAGTTCCAACTCCCTTAGAGGAGAAAGGTACTGCTGGACATGGTATAAAAATCAATTTTATTCACATCTAATAATTTTGACACTTGACAAATTATGATGGAAATATTTTGTCTCTGGTGTTACAAGACCTCGAGAAGTGGAAGTTAGAGGCCCAGAACAGAAAGCAGAGTGGAATCGTCCAAGAGCAAGAACTAGCTGGAACCGTACTTATTTATTTGTTTATTTTTATTTATTTATTTATTTATTTATTTATTTATTTATTGCGGTACTGGGGATTGAACCCAGGGACGTTTTACCTCCAAACTACACCCCCGGCCCTATTTTTTTATACTTTATTTTGAAACCGGGTCTCAATAAGTTGTGGAGGGCCTCACTAAGTAGCTGAGGCTGGCCGGGAACCCGGATCCTCCGGTCTCCACTTCCCAAGTACTGGGATTACAAGCATGCGCCACCACGCCCAACCGTACTTCTTTATGTAGCTAAAGAAGACAATCTAAGGGTCCGCATCTTACAATGAAAGCTGTATAACAAGAGTGGGGAATGAGTGGTCTTTATGACCTACCTGCCAGTATTGTGGCAGGTGCTGCCTCTTTGGGCATTACAATTTAAAGATAGGAATAGATAGACCCTTCTGCTAAAGGACATGCTTAGCTAAATTTCCCGACATCCTTTGGTAATGAAATGATGCTTTGACTTGTTTGAGGCCCTGAAGCTCCTGGTTGCTAATGAAAGTTTCAGGGCTCAAGGCAGATAGCACCTAAGGAACCAAAATTTGAGATTATATAAAATTTTTAGTGTTTGGTCATTAATCCCCATTATTACATGAAAATCTTAGATACTTGGCTGCCAAACAAATTTTAGGTTTATATATTAGGTACAGTCATGAAAATGTGTAAGAATCTATAGATTTATAAGAACCTACCCTAGATTGGTCCCCATAACTTTTCGTACATGTGCTTTTATTTCTAATCAAGAGTAATAGATAAGCTGGGCATGGTGGTGCATACCTGTAATCCCAGTACTTGGGAGGCTAAGACAGGAGGATTGCAGATTTGAGGCCAGTCTCGGTTATTTAGGGAGACTCTCAGCAACTTAGCAAGACCTTGTTTCAAAATTTAAAAAAAAATAAATAGGGCTGGGGGTATAGCTTGGAGGTAGAATGCCCCTGGGTTCAATCCCTGGTACAAATAAGAAAAAGAGTAACAGGTAAATTTCTCAAATTATTAAAATTGATGAGTACCTGCAGTCTTCCCAAATAGCAAGCAGATAAGATGATAGCTATAAATTATTCGTTCTTCCTATAATAGATGAAAAATGTGAAAACAGGATCACTGTATGTTTTAGTCCAATTCTGTTCTCCACAATGAGGTATAACATGGTGGTGTTGTATAATTACTGCTGCAAAGTTGTACTGCTGGCAAAGTACACTGGGTGGAAAATGTTCATGTCTCTCGACAGTGATCAAAACTGCCACAAGCAATACCCACATACCAGTCTCGGCACCTGACAATTTGACATGTTGATGGATCCAAGGAGCAGCTGCTAGAACTCAATGACAAATCAAGGTTTTTTGAAGCTTGGGGTGTTTTGTGTCAAGTGCAGTCAAATGCACTGAGAGATGAGGGTAATGTTAGGGCAGGGAAAATTATAAAGGAAAATGGAGATCTTTACTAAGTACTGATCCCAATGTTCAGAAAAGAGAGAAGTGATGATTGAAAGAATGCAAAGCATAGCTAAGGGATGGTACAACACTGCAAGTAATTTGGGATAAAACCCACAAGCCCTTTTTATCCCCATGGGCACATTTTTCCTCTATTCTCTTTCTTTCTCCTACATATTAATAGCCCTCAGTTTTTGTCCTCATGTTCTGTTCCTTTGCCTTCTTTAAGCCCTTAAAGTATTATCCTCCTCTCTTGTTCCTAATCTTTTGGTCAGACAGCAATTTCGATGGTCCTCACTCATCCGCAGGGGTGATACTTAGGGATCAAGGGATTGCTCTCCATGATCCTGCAGGAGTAGGAAGGGAGCTGTGAAATCCTCCCTTACAAACAAAAGCTTTCTACAAATTACTTTATAAACTATTTTGATAATGAAGACAGTGTTCAGAAATCATTATGAAAAAGAAAACTACATGGACCTATTAATATTATAAGAAAGAGCTAACACAATATGGGTTGCACTAAAACCATCAAGAAATAGAAAGTTAAAAAAAGTACTTGAGAAAACATAATTCAGTTTATAGAGGAAACTATAAGTGAATTAAAGTAAAAAAAATTGAAGAAGGAAAATATGGATGAATCTATAGGCTGAGGCGGCACTAGAAACCTATAACATTTCACTGTCTTACAAGAGTGAATTACTTAATATAGTCCTTAGAAAATGTCTCCTAGTGACATGAAAAATTTACTTCAAGAAGTGAGTTCTGATTTCTTCATTGTAAAGTATATGGGAATATTTAGAAGTATCCCAGAAGAAATAAAGGAAAAGATAGCAGAGTCACTACCCCATGCTTAGCAGCACTAATGGCCACTCAGGAAGCTCTAAGTGTGACATCAGAAGGCAAAGAATTGAAGGAACAGATGAAGGAAACAGTTTAAATAATTCTATATGCACTTATGAAGGTACCATAACCAACCTCACTGTTATGTACTAGGAGGGAGGTAGCAGGATAGAACCCAGAGGGAAACGCAACAAGACCTGTGTGCATGTATGTCTCTATCACTTTCATTCTCACTATGATGAATAATTACAATACACCAAGATAAGTTTTTTAAAAAAAGAATTAAATGAGATTGGGAGACCCCCCCCAAAACAAAACTGGCAGGAAATGAGACTTTGATAAGCTGGGGGGGGGAGCCAACCTTTTTATTTATAGACACAGAGAAGTATACCTCTTTAGTATTAATCCTCAATTGTTCTACTGGCTGACAGTGTGATATGTGTAGGCATTTATAAAGAAGGCAATGAAATGTCTCCCTTATGGCTGAACACTTGTTTTCATATAGCTGAGTTTTATGTGATTTTATGGCTCCAAAGACTGGTTTGGAATTATGGTAGTTGTGTTTAATACTTGACCTTTGGAGGACTTGCTAGTGGCCTGAAATCAAAAAGCACATTGTATTACATTCTCTGTCTGCCAGGGGTATCACCTGTCACCCTGGCACTTGTTCAAAAGAAGGAAGTTTCATGGAGTGTTCTTGTACATATGACAAAGTATCACGTTTTAAACAACCATCATTTACTATATACCGCTTATTGTCTAATAAATGTTTCAGGTGTTCTGAGGATCAGTAAACAAGTTTACATTCTTGGCTATAGAATCCTGAGTTTATTTATTTTTTTCTTTTTTTGGTACTGAGGATTGAACCTGGGGGCGTTCTACCTCTGAGCTACATCCCCAGCCCTATTTTTATTCTTTATTTATTTATTTATTTTTTTTGCGGTACCGGGGACTGAACCCAGGGGCGTTCTACCTCCGCGCTACGCCCCCGGCCCTATTTTTTATGCTTTATTTTGAAACCGGGTCTCACGAAGTTTCAGAGGGCCTCACTAAGGAGAGAGAGAGAGAGAGAGAGAGAGAGAGAGACAGGGAGAGAGAGAGCGAG
>PVJS01003904.1:41943-72533 GCA_004027185.1 Glis glis | reverse complement strand
GTTAGGTCGCCTTCTTTACTCATCTGAGGTTTTCTCCATCTTTGTCTGGAGTCCCTCCTATGCCCTATTCTCCCTAGCTTTCGCATATTCATTCTTCAAAACTCATAAGGAGAGACAGGCTTGCTTGTAAAAACATCAGAATGCCCTAATCTGGCTTTTTCTCCACTTTATATTTGTCTCCTTTATTTGAATATTCCACATTTATATATAATGCATGGCATATTCATATCTCTGTCTATAATTGATACCCATATCTGAGTCTAGATCTATATTCTATACTTAAAATATACACCACATACACCTGACTGAAATACAACTAATACTTCTACAATTATCATCCCTGGTATAAGAAACAAAGTTGATATAATTAGTACTCCTGAGAATCAATGCATAAACTTATAAAGCTGTATAGATAAAAAACAAATACAATGCTGGGATCCTGAAAGAGATAGAACCCACTGAGCTCATTTCCAGCAGTCAGGGATGTTCCACGACAACCAGCCTTTTGTCTGGAAACCAGGTACTCTGTTCAGGGCTAAGAAACTCAGCAGGCTCCCTCGAGATTCCTCCCATGTACTACAGGGCTGTGGTGAGCAGCAATCTGTCAATCCCTCAAAAACTCTGACGAGCTCCATGACGGAAGATGACAGTCACATTCTTCTTTGGTACAAGAATTTAGATCCAGAAACAGTTGTAAAAGCTCATTTCCTCTTTCACTGGTCCGTCACTACAACTCACTACAGAAGATGCCGTGCTAGGGAGAGGTGGCCCCTCCTTTTCTCTCCCTAGTCGAGTAATTCAGAGGATAAATGCCACTATCCTCTTCAGCCAATCTTTCCCTTCACTGTATGTACCCTGTGCACCCTCAGGACAAAGCCAGGGCACTCCAGAGTCCAGCAGAATCTAAACCAGGTTTGCATCCTTAGCTATCATTCGGTCTTGACCTTTCAAGAAGGAATGCTGTCAACACATTGTCATGGGCTCTTCAAGTTTGACCACAAATTACTCATTCCAGCAAGGGGAGAGGTCCTGTTTTATTTCTTCCAAGGGCCACCTGGATCTAGTAAGTCACTCCCAGGTCATCAACTTTTTGCCTAGAGAAAGGCCACGGTTGAAGACTTTCACATCCTGAGGGTAACACTCGAAGGCTGCCAAAATAAGGAACATCTTTTCTCCCTCTCCAGCCTCTCTATGTTTACTCCTCTTGCTGGTTGAGGATTCAACCTGAAAGCCCCTGCACACTATAATTAACTCAGTGTGCTCTGGAAACTAATGAAAACCTTAGACACTTAGGGGGCCTTCCGAAGCACATATCAACCAGAGGAGCCATCAAATGTTTTGTTAAATGGGATCTCATGCAGTCTAGGCCAATTAGTTACAATAAATGGCACAGAGCAGGGGGTAGCCTCTGGGTGAGGACAGTGCTGGGTAACATCTTTGATGGGGAAGCACAGAAATGATCAGAAACCTGCTCAGGAACTAATATGCAATAACATGGCATCAGGACATTTGTACAGTTTTGAAATTTTATGTTGAAAATCAACAGGCAGGTGACAGTTTGAGTGTGATTTATTAAGGTCAGATTATTATTTTTCCGACCAGGCCTATTTATAAGGCAGCTGGAACATTTCCTTACTACTTTCACCTGTCTTGTTGATACTGAGTGCTGTCACCTGCACTTTTGAATATCTGGGTATAGGAGAGGATCGTGTAGACGTTTGTGGAGGGAAACCAGAGAAGCAATATTGAAGCCTGTGTTTAAGATGTTGAGGGAAAACATTAGGCAATTTATGATTAAGTGAATGTTTCATTAATATGTACCTTATCCACAGGAAGATCACATCCGTGTACAGATAAGTGAACACTCCTGTATAACCAGAACCCAGAGCAAGAAATAGCATTATCAATGCCAGAAAAGCTCCCTTCCTAATCACCAGGCCCCTGACTTCAACAGAGATTATATTTTTCAGGTTATATGAATGAACTCATGCATAACGGATTCTTTAATGCTTGGTTTCTTGTGTCGCCTTAATGTTTATGGAATGGACCTATCTTGTTGTACATAGCAATTGTGTGCTCATTCTCATTGCTATACAGAATCCCACTGAAGGAATGCACCACGTTGGGTTGTTCCAGTTTGGGTGATTTTCAATAGTGCTGCCATGAACTGTCATGTGGACATCCTTCAGGACATATGTGCATGCATTTCTGTGGGCACATATCTGGAAATGGAATGGTTGAGTCATAGGTATTTCTATGGTCAGCTTTTCTGGGTCCTGTCCAGTAGTTTTCCAGACTGGTTGTATCAATTTATACTTTGCTGTAAATTGAGAATTCTAGTGGCGTGTCATCCTTGCCAACTCTTGGTGTTAACCAAGATGATACATATTTTGAAAGAAATAATATCTTCCTCATTTTAGCTCTTCTTTTTTTTTACGGTATTGGGGATTGAGCCCAGGGGCATTCTACCTCCGAGCTACACCCTCAGCTCTATTTTTTATTCTTTATTTTTAAACAGGGTCTCACTAAGTTGCAGAGGGCCTCACTTAGTATCTGAGGCTGGCCGTGAACCTGGATCCTCCTGTCTCAGCCTCCAAAGTACTGGGATTATAAGCGTGCGCTATCATGCCCGGCTTATTTTAGCTCTTTTGATAAGTACATTCACTGAGGATTTCATTGACATTTTCCTGATGACTAATGACTTCATGCAACATTATGTAAGTTCATTAGTGTTTGGATATTCAAGCTCATGGTAAATTATAAAGCAGTGGGTCAGCATAGAGTTACCAATACTATGACTTCTCCCTAGGCTCAACAAATGCAAATTTTGTTAACTGCTCCTCTGAGAAGGTGGTTTGAGGTTATTTCCCAACCCTTATTGTTCTTTCCTCTGCTAATTCAGAATCTCAGTGTCCTTGTAGAGCATAACCCACTCAGTTTTCTTCTACATGTAAATTATGGTGCACAGAGTAGAGACAGGGAATGCTCTAAGTCAATTAGACCTTCTATTTTTACTAACAGTTAATGCCATAAATAAGATATAAGCAGTTCCACATCAATTCCTTACACTGTTTCAATCATGCCTTTGAGAACTTATCCTTTTTCTTCTATTACTACGTAATACTCTATACTACTAGTAAAATACTATACATATTTATTCATTCAGAAGCCATTAATTGTAGACCGATTATGATTCAAGCACTCCTCTAGAGATTGGTGAGCTAGAAGAACAAAGCCCAGGTCTACACATAGAAATGAAGAACACAAGATAATTTGAAATAGTGAAGGACTCTGAAGAAAGAAAATCTGTGAAATGGATAAAGCGTTATTGCTGCCAAGGAATAGGGGAACAATAATTTTCATGGAATGGTCAGGGAATTCTCTTTGAGGAGATAAATTTGAGCTAAAATCCAACTGAATGAAAACAAAACCCAAAATATCTCAGCCAAGTGCTGATGGGAGGAGTGTTATGGAAAGGTTTCAGAGGAGAGAACAGCCAATGTAAAGGCCATGCAGAGGGAGGTAGGTGCAGTCAGGGGACGAGAATGCTTAGAGATGGGGATATAGGGAAGAGGGGGCTTGTTAGGGTTAAGCAGCAAGTTCAGAAGTAAAGCTCTGCATGGCATGGGGAGAAGTTCTGATTCTATGATATGTCAAATAGGGAGACAGAGCAGGGCCTCAGACAGGAGAGTCTGAGATTTCATTATTCTGAGACTTAGTTTTAAAACAAGGGTTGGCCACCTGGCTGATGGGCTGGGTGTGAGTTTGTATAATAAAATTTTATTGGAACACAGCCATGCACATTCCTTTATGTATTGTCTGTGCTGGTTTTATGCTGGTATCATGTTGCAACTCAGAACTGAGCAGATGCGGCAGAGACAACATGGCGCACAGTCTAAAATATTTACTATCTGCCCTTTAAGAAGATCGATTTGGCTGCTCTAGGAAGCATAAACTATAGGGGTGCAGCAAGAGTGGAAGCTGCAAGACCACTCAGGAAATTATTTCAAAGTCCAGGGATGGTGTGGGCTACATTTGCACCAATGGTAGTAGTAGGAGGGATGAAATGTGGATATATTCTGGGGAGAGTGTGTGATAAGACCTGTAGAAGAATTAGAGAGAGGAAAAAAGCAATATTCTACAGTCAGTGGTTAGTGGATGTCTTTGGCAATTTCTGAATAGAGTCCATATTTGAAAGGTTTCATCTTTCTATGGTAAGAGCAGTATATTTTAGAAGAAAATATTATTACTATTATTTTCAAAGTCACACTCCTTTGATTATAGTCATTGACTTAGGTGCTTCACAAAATGAAACCACATGCCAGTAGGTAAAAAGCTGACCTTTTCTTTTTAGTGCTGTGTGTCAGTAAATATTTGTTCCCTAAAACCTTTTCCCCAGACTATTCCCAATATTCAATTAAGCCAAAAGCTATGAATGAAAGGAGTATTTATCTAAATAAAAACATCAACATATGAGCTCTAGTTTCATTTTGCAAACAAGACTTTTCTCTATTTGACATTAGTTGGAATGAAAAGATAATTTCACGAAGCAAATCCATTTGGGGATCCCTTACACTGAGCATGCTAATGAGGAAGCAGCCAGACCAAAGCCTCTTAATGGTGGAAGAGATTGAATTCTAGTCCTTGGGGGGTAGTTGTCCTTGTAAGGGAAGACCGTGGATCCTGATGGATGGGAAGATGGAGGCCATTGCATGGGGATATCCACAGGCAAGAAATGACTTAGCTTTCCACAGAAAGAGAGAGTGCAGGCAGGGAGCAGGTATTTCAATTCTCCATTCTCAAAAAGATGGGAGGGGGAGGACACTAGATGACTCTTTGGGAACTAAAGCAAGATTAGGGGGGAAAAAAAAAGGAAAGAGGAGATGTTCCAGATTTGCAAATTGACATAAATGTGACCTTAGAAGGGTTATGGAATTCTCTCTGACATACCCTGAGGAAAGGAAAATAGGACTTCAGATTAGATTTTTCTAAGCTCTTATTTTGTAACATGTGGACAAGGTCAACAATTTCAAAATTGTTTGGGTGAACTTTTTCCCATCTGGTTCGGGTTAGGGAGGTTATTGGTCAGGGAGTTTCAAAGAAGGTGGAAACTCGAAGCCAATTTTATGGGTGTGAACTGAAACTGACAAAGACCTATTTCAAACACTCTGGGAGGAAAGGGGGCGTGCCTCCAAAAGGTTGGACAAGGATGTGCAGACATAACTATGTCGCCATGGTCCACGCAGGGATCAGCTCAGAGTGCCACCAAGAAGGAAAATACAATGCTCCCATAAATGGGCACTTGTTTGTTAAAAAAATGCATATAAAGGAAAAGGTCTCAGTCTTGTTTCTGAGTGTATCTGTTGTCTTCCATGAAGTGACTGGTAATTTTGTTTATTTATTTATTTATTTATTTTGCGGTACCGGAGATTGAACCCACGGGCGTTCTACCTCCGCGCTACAACCCCGGCCCTATTTTTTATACTTTATTTTGAAACCGGGTGTCACCAAGTTGCGGAGGGCCCCACTAAATAGAGTTAGAGGAGAGAAAGGGAGAAAGAGAGAGAGACAGAGCTGAGGCTGGCCGCGAACCCCGATCCTCTGGTCTCCGCCTCCCAAAGTACTGGGATTATAAGAGTGCGCCACCACGCCCGGTGTGACTGGTAATTTTGAATGTGTAACTGTAAATAAGGTGGACTTTAGTCAGACCATTACATTTTCAGGGAGATAAAATGAGAGGAGCCTGTTTCTAATTTTTATGTTTTCTACTGGCCAAAAATGTGCTTGATTATCTAAACAGATGAAGTGAATATATATATATATATATATATATATATATATATATATATCCACTACTCAAGGTATTTAATACTGCATCTACAGAAAACAGTTTTATTCATTTATTTTTATTATACAAGTGCTTGGTTTTAAAAGGATAAAAGGAAGTCATTGACTACACCATTGATGTCATAAAGACACCATTTGATGCTTTGTTAACAAATTTAAATGGATAAACCCGAAACATAAAGTACAATGACTTTATGACTAATACTAATTGGCGATACACTAGCATGGGATATATATATATATGTATATGTATATATACACACACACCTAGTAAACTGTATCAAGATAAAGGGACCAAATCCTCACCAGGCATGCAGGCCCTCCGATGAATCTGCTTTGTGTATTTTCATTTCTCTGGAGTGAAATTGTTTCATTCTCTTCCACATCAAACTCCACAACTAGACTTAGCACATTCATAAGGGTATGAGAAGCGTTCTTGAATTTCTTTGTCAATTTTTCTGTCTCTAATTCTGCTTTTGGGAGAAAGGGAGTTTCATACCATGTGGCTGGCAGATTATCTTGGCCTTTGGCAAACCTTTTTAAGGCCTTGTAACAGTTAACTCAAAATCCAGTAAGAACATCAGATACAGATTGCCTATTGTCTTTGTGACACTCAAAATAATTAAAAAGAGAAACCCTCTATGGCCTTCTAGCCAAGAAAGTTTAATTGCACTTGAACTCACAGATATTATTAGGCTGTTTCTCACAAGTTTTTCTCAACTTCCTAAGTCTACTCTTCAAGGTACTTTAGAGTGAATTTAAAATGACTAAATTAAATTTCTTTAAGAAAAATGTTATACAACACAGGATTGAGGGCAGCACTGACCTCCATAGGTTACATCATTGCTGATCCAATCTTGCCTTTGAGTGTATAAAAGTCACTTATTTTTAATGCTAGGTTCATGGAAATACAATTAGTTTATTCTCTACAGTACCTTAAATTCATGAGTGCAAGAAGAGCAAACTTTTTTGCGGCATGAAATCATTCTCACTTATACAAACGTAACATCTTTAAGGCATAGATTTTCATCATATTGCTGTGAAACCAAGATGAATTGCACATCAATGAATGAATGAATGTACCTCTAAAGGGATACACCAAGGACACAGAATTTTGTGTAAATAAATCCCAGTAAGTGATCCAAAAGCACAACAGGAGGTATCAGGGAAAAGAGATGTAGCAGGGTGTTAGAAAAAAAACATGCACTCAATCTTTATTTCTGAGATTATTTTTAAATCTGGTCATTAATCATCGGCAACAATATCCTAAATTGAAGTCAGGTGATAAGAGAAATGGATGTCTTTGAGATCATGACAGAGATATAATTTCTTGATTGTACTGAGTTTTATTTAGAAGCTCTTATTTTAAAAAAAAGAGTATGAGATTAAGAATTTCTTGTTTTTTTTTTCTTTCTGAGATAGAATCTTACAAGAGAAGTATAAGAAATGAGTGACTAAACAGCCAAACCAGGACTCATTGATTTCATCAACAGAAATGATCAATGAATAGCTGTTTTTGAGACTGACAATAAATTCAGAAGAACAAAATTATATACTTTAATTCTGTTTAAATGATGAATCAAAAAGAACATTAGTGACACGCTCCCCCCCAACAGCTATATATCTTCATACTGAAATAGTACACTTGTGCCACAAACCAAAACTTAATATACGCAACTGCTGTTTCAACTTGGGGAAATTCAATTGAGAAATCTGTAGTCGACATGGCCAGTACCATTGGAAAAAGCTTATGAAAATAAATTATTGCTTATTTGTAGTGGGAAAACATCTGCTAAACAAGCCTAGCATCTTTATGTACTCTGAAATCTGTTAATTCTTCATGATGATGTCTTGAGCCCTAAAAATTACCTCTAGGATTTATACATGATTATGTACCAGTCAAACACCAAGGGATATCTCTCTTTAACCTTAGAGAAATTTATCTGAGTTGCCAGGAAAGAAAGGGAGATTTACTATCAACATATAAGATTGGATTGCTAGGACTTTTAGAACCAAATGCAAATTTTCCTTGCCATTTCTTCCTTTCTCTTTCACCAGACCTCTGCTCCATGGGTACATCACCATCCTCTCCACCAACAGTAGAGAAAGGAGGAAGCCCGACTAGAAAAAGAAAAAATAAAAGCCAGAAAATTGAACACAAAGAACACCTTTAGTTGACTACTGGCTGTGGATGGCATGCAAAAGTGGAAGAGAAAGTGTATTAGTTATCCATTGCTGCATAACAAATAACACCCAAACAGTGGCTTAGAACAAGAACACTCATATGTCAGTGTTTACGTAGGTCAGAAATCCTAATGCAGCTCAGCTGAATCCTCTGGCTCTGGGTCTCTCACCAGGCTGCAGTTGTATAAAGGCTCCATTGGAAAGAATTTTCTTCTGAGCTCACTCACAAGGTCATTGGCGGGATTCGGCACCTCACCTCAGAGACACACAGCTGTGGGTGGGAGGTCTCCCTCTGTTCCTTGCTGGGTACCCTCCCTAGAGCATGTCAGACATGGTATCTGGCTTCCCTTCCAATAGGTGAGAAGCCATGAAAGGGCCAGCAAGTCATAGAGAGTGCTATCAAGATAGAAGTCACAGTCTTTGTATACGCATCTGAAATCATATACTACTACTTTTGCTGTATCCCTTTTATGAGCCATGTGTTACTAGGCCAGGCCATCCTTACAATGAGGAAACTGCACAAGGATATGAATACCAAGGTGCAGGGATAATTTGAACCACATTAGAAACTGCCTACTGCAGGAATATTGACACCAAAATAGGTTGTGGGCGCTCAGAAAAATAGTCTGACTTTTGCAAATATATTATTGTTTCTTCATCAGTAAAATTGGAGAAGCTCCACCTACCACAAAGGGCTGTGGTTTAGGTAAAAATGCAACTGATGTTGCAAAAGCAAAGCACACTCCTATTCAGCAAGCATGTCAGTCAACTTTTCATTGCTGTGACCGAAATACCTGACATAAACAATGTGGAGGAGGGAAGCTTTATTTTGACTCATAGCTATGGATTCAGAAGTTCAGTTCATGGTTGGCTGGCTCTGGCCTGAGGGAGAACATTGTGGAGGCAGTACATGGCAGAGGAAAGCTGCTCAGCTCATGGCAGCTGGGACCAGAGAGAGAGAGAGAGAGAGAGAGAGAGAGAGAAGAAGAAGAAGAAGAAGAAGAAGGAGGAGGAGGAGGAGGAGGAGGACAGGAGGAGGAGGAGGAGGAGGAGGAGGAGGAAGAGGTGGAGGAGGAGGCAGAGACCAAGGACAAGATATAGTACGCATGGGCATGTCCCAGGTGACCTACTTTCTTTTTCTTTATACTTTTATTGGTACATTATAGTCTCACATCATAACGTAGTTCATAGTGATACTGACAAACATGCACACAGCCCTTGGTGGCTATCCCCCCCCACCTGCCTGTCGTCTCCACCTCCTCCCAGGAGTCCATTGAAATCTTTAATTCATCATATGGATTAATCCATCCAGGAAGTTAGAGTTCTCCTGATCCATTTACTTACCCAAAGCGCCAACTTTGGACATTGCTATTCTGGGGATCAAGTCATCAACACATGAGATTTTGGGGGTACACCTCATATCCAAACTTCATCATCAAGTAATTTCTAAGATTATCACCATTAGCTAAATGCCATCAGACATAAATATATACCATGGGTTGAAATATGTCCTCCAAAATACATATTGAAGAGTTGAGCCCCAGGACCCCCAGGACCTGCGAATGTGATTTTGTGGCTGCAAATAAGGTATTTTCAGCTGCAGTTAAGATGAGGTCGTGGAGGGGCAGGAAGTGGCAGTGTAACTAGTCCTCATAAGAAGAGAACACATGGAGATACAAGGAGTCAGCCACATGAGGATGGACTCAGAAATGCCATGATGCAGCTACAAGCCAAGGGACACCCAGCAGAACATGTGCATCTACCACACAGTCCATACCAGAAGGAAGAGGGGACATGGAAGAAATCTACCCCTAGAGCCCTCAGAAATAGCTTGGCCTGCCAACATTTTATTTCAGACTTCTAGCCTCCAGAAGTGTGAGAGGATACATTTTTGGTTTTTTAAGCAACCCTAGTGTGGTGCTTGGGTGTGGCAGCCCTAGGAAACGAATATACTACCTATGTCAGAATGCAAAAAATAATGACTTTCCTGGTCTTTCTTTTTTTTTTTTATTTCAAATAAAAATCTCTGTACCAGCTTCCTGGTAAGTGTTAAAAAATGGATAATAAAATTGAATTTATTAACACAATAAAGATGATGTGAGCACCAGTAAAACTTAGAACTAAGGGCTAATTTTATTAATTATCAATTTATTCCCTTCAGTGAAAATTTCAATTTAAAGAATTAAAAATCAAGTAAAATTTGGACTTGTTCTTGTTTGTGTCTGATACTGGTTTGGGTAATAATGCCTCAAAATATTTAGTTTGCAATAAATAGTGGTAAGTGGAACATAATATTGTATAAGAGCCTAAGTATAAATATGTAAAATAGGAAAGTATACAGGGAAAAATGCTCAGGAATAAATCAGCAAAATGTTAAAGTGGTTATACCTGCAGGATGAGCCTACAGTGATATTACCACTTTATCTATGAATTCCTGTTTTAACATTTGTTATTTTTGTTTTTATTTATTTATGTATTTACTTACTTATTTATTTACTCTTCAACACTGAGGATTGTGCCCAGGGCCTAGTACATGTTAGGCAGGTACTCAGAAACACAGAACTACATCCCCAGCCCAGTATTTGTTATTTCTACTATGGAAACAACAAAACAATTGTTACTTCTAAAAAATATTTACATTTAGGTGAAGCTAATTTACAGTCATGTTATTTATATGCTGTGTATGTCACAAATTCTAAGGCACTGAATAATGAGTAAGGCTTTGAGAACTATCTTAAATATCGAAGAACTTAAAATGTTATTTAGAATCTATCAAGGCAAATGCATACCCTAACATTTATTATGATAAATAAAAATATTAATAAGATTTTAAATACAAGAAACACCCAGTAACTAAGAAATGACTTAGCAACCAAAAGAGCAAAATATAAAATCCACAGTTAATATTATTTTTGCTCTCAGAAAAGTAAACAGGTGTGTTTTCTTGCAACAGAGCTGTCTTGCTAAACACATGGGCAAATTTCATCTGAGTACTCCACTTCCAGCTGTGTTAAGACCATCTGTTCTCCCTTTTTAATTTTAATTAGTGCTAGAGACTTCCTTTATTTCATTAATCTCATCAGCAAATTTTTGTTTGTATTTTGCCCCCTTTATGGATGGAGAAGAAGGGGCTCAAAACAAACTAGAAATTCTAACAGCTCATTCCTTCTCATTTCACTTAAATCAGCTATTGTAAGAGTAAATAAAGTAATAAAGTTATGGCTTTTAATAATAATAATATCAGTTTCCCATAAACTACACGAAAGTAGTGTCATTATAAAAGCAATTCCTGAAATTATTCTGCATATGTTTAACAGATGATGGGATTTTTATCCACAGATATTCATTCCACATGACTTTTCCCCCCTTCTTTTTAAAAACTCAGTAGTAAAGGTTACCCACTGTGAAGCCATTTCCATAATATGCTAATTACATTCAAGGGCTTTCAGACATACTTTACATCTACACTTCCATGTTTGTTTATTTTCAAAATTATTTACATTTAAATCAGAAATTTAAAAAACACTTAAAAAACAAGTAGGATCTATTTGGATAAGCCAAGAAAGTGTGGTTTCAGCTTGAAGGTAAGCTAGACCTCTTATTTGTAGGTGAACTGGAGTACTAGGCTTCAAATATCTACATTAGAAAAGAATGGTTTTCCCTGCCCTTATTCATCGTATCCTTTAAAGTACATGTGTGTATCCATATACATGTATATTTGCATATATGTAATATCAAGAAGAGTGCTTCTCAAGTTCTAATGAGCATGCAGATCACACATGGAAATCTCCCTGAATGAGATTTTGATTGGGTAGGACTTTGTAGCGCTTGAGATTCTGCATTTCTAATGTTCTCCCAGGTACTGGCATTGCCGCTGGCCTGAGCAGTGACCCCCAGAAGCAAAGCCATAGAGTAAGTATGGCTGATCTAAAAAAGTCACAAACATCTGTGGTTCTGTGAAGTTTAATTCTTAGTAGTATTAAACAGCTCATTTTATTTAAAAATTGACAATTAATCTCATTAAATAAAAAAATGGAAAGTTCCTCCTAAATCAATTCCAGAATGCCTCTCACTTGCTAGTAATCACATAAAATCATAAGGTGTAACTGGAGAGAAAAAAGCATATTAAGAATCCCTTGTGAAACACATGCACAAACTCTCGTTTTCGTACTAAGATCCTGTATTACAGAAGGAAACGAAAGCACACTGATATAGCGTCTACTTAAGTGTATTTGTGCTCCTTAATCTCTTTTTGTTGCTGAAATTGTTATTTATGCTTCCTGTCTTCATTCCTGACTAGTCTTGCCAATAATTTGACTTTTTTGCTGGCATTTTAAAAAGAGCCAGACCTTGCTCTATTATCCAGTCTACTCTTGCTGTTTTCTATTCATTTAGTTCTGCTTTTATCTTTATTTTTTCTATTTTCTATTTATTTTGTTTCCCCCTTAGCTTCTAGAGTTGAGTTCTTACCTCATGTATTTCTAATTTTTACTGTTTTCTACGAACTGCATTTATTGTAAGTTTTTATCTTAATACTAAATCTCTGATTTTAGATAAGCCATGTTCTTATATCTCCATTGTCAAAACGTTACAATTTTTGAATAGTTCTTTAATCAAAAAACATCTAGATGCACTTTCTAAATTGATAAGAGGTTTTTTAAAAGATAGATGGATATATAAATAGATGAGATCTTTTCTGGTTATTCTTTTAAAGTGAATATGCAATTTAACTCTATTTTGATCAAAGAGTGTATTTTGTATGCTTTTGAGATATAGAGAATTAAAAAATTTATTTGTGGCTTGAAATATAAGCAATTATTGTAAATGTCCTATCATTATCTGAAAAATATATTATGGGCAGTGTTGTACTAACTTTAGGAAATATAAATGCAATTTATACTTGTTTCTTAGAAAATATAAATTGGGTAGTCTTCATGGGAGGAAAAAGTCCAACTAGAATAAATGTGTTAGAAACACTGGGAAAAAAAAAACAAATAAACAAACTACCCTCCACAAAGGGCCCAAAATAAATAAAATTTATTGGTGAATTTTATCACGCCTCCAGAAACATATTGCCCTATATTACTCAAGGTGTTTGGGCAGGAAAACCCGATGGGCAAAACCATTATTAGATCAAATTACTATCACTTAATAAACTTGGTACCTAATGCCAAAATAAAATATTGATATACCAAAGATACCAAAGCTACATTAAAGTAGTAGCATGATCAAGTGGATTTGCTCCAAGATAAATCAGATGGGCTACACATATATGTTTGCTTTTATTATACCCTGACATTATTCTATATCTCTCCAGGCATCTCTAGGTACATCAAAGTTTTAAGTATTCCTGAAGAAGTCACATATAGCAACTCAGAGTCAGCCCTCTGCTACACAAGGCCTAGAAGTAATTTAAGGTTTTGGTGTCATCTCTGCCTTCAGATGTATCAGTCTGTCACCTGCACTTGGAAGGCTTTCCTCCCTACCTCTGGCTTATTGCTTGTAATTGCTCAGCCTTCGTGATGTTATCGCATTTCATTCATCTGTAATGGATTCAAGCACATGATCATTTGCAGGCAATTTCAATAATTTTAGGTAAAAACAAAAAAGTAAAATGATGAACAAGTTATGGAGAAAAATGATTGTAGTCTTGTATTAAGTAATCTTTCTTTAATATAAGGTATATATTTGCATTGTTTATCTTAAATATATTTAATTACAACTTATAATTTGCCTGAATTTGAGAGTACTTAAGTTACCCACAATAAGCATATTTATCCATTTTAGGAAAATAGGTTACTTTCAATTTCAAAGTTAAAGATAGCCATTTAACAAAATTATAGTGATTTAAATTCAAGGAAGTTTTGTAGTATAAGTATCCTTACACTGGCCAAATATTTTCTTTGGCAAACTTTAAATATTGGATTAATTTACACAAGGCAGGAAACCTAAGGAAAAATCAATGTTTAAAGAAAAATGATAAAATAATTTGTAATGAAAATTTATAGGAGCCCGTGGTGATTCAAGAGTTTCTAGAAGATAAAGGAATTGGCTTTTTCTCCTGGAACATCTGTCTGTGTTTTTCCCTTCTGCGCATAACAGTGGTAGTTTCTGTGTATACCACAAGGGCCAAATTTACCAAATTCACTAGAAAAGATGTTATATCCTGGACAGCTTGGATACTTACAGGTTTGGCAGATTAAGTGTGTAAATACCATTGTTCTATGCCATGTTACTCTTGTATCATTTTAAATTCTCCCTAGGTGTTATCTTAAATTAGAGATACTCTTAGTCTCTTTAAGAATAAACCTCTATGGATTTTGCTAAAAAAATTATAGATGAATTTAGTTCAAGTGTATTAAGATAACTTCTTCTTTGAACAGACTGATTTTAATTACTCCAAAAATGGTCATGCAATTCCAAATATGAATTCAAGAAAAGAAGTCCCTCAACCAAAGGCATCCCACTATTTTAGTTTCCTAGAATATCCTATCCATGAGTGTAAATCTTTCCACTCAAAAGAAATTGAAAACATTTCTATTCACTGGTAATTTATAAGCAAAGGGAAGCCAGCTATGTAAACCCTGCATAATTGATGGACCTTATTTATAAAGCCTTTCTGAGTGTGCTTTCAATTATGTGTGTTCATAGTCCTGAACTCTTGTTTTTTAATACTTTGTGTTAATAGTTTCAAAAATATGCAAGCACTTCCCAAAGGGAATCTGGTTTCTAACCAAGCAAGTGTAAGCTACTTGAATCTTTTCTCTCTAAATAAAAAAAAAAAAACGCCATATTCAAAATAGACCTGACACTAGAAGAACCTTCAGTGACACTTATTTCCAACACTTAACTGTTGTGGGGACCCCAACATGGTTTGGTTTGGAAATCATGGTTTGGAAATACACAGTGTGTTTGTTCCAATAAATATAAAACACTTAAGAACTTAAATTTGTTTCTGAATTTCCAGTTTTCATTTTGGGACAAATTATGCTCAGCTGTACAAACAAAGTAATTGACAACAGAATTTCAGTAGAAGGAAGGAATGGTTTCAGAATTATGAAAACCTCTGGAGAGAGAAATGTCTAATAGCCATAGAAGAAGAGTATATTCAATAGTCATGGACCTAAAAGAACTTCAATATAAGAATGTCATTTTCTAAGAATAATGGTGCCTAATTCTACTTTTTATTGTGTGTGTGGTACCAGGGATTGAACCCAGGGGCGTTCTACTTCCGAGCTACACCCCTGGCCCTATTTTTTATCCTTTATTTTGAAATCTGGTCTCATGAAGTTGCAGAGGGCCTCACTAAGTAGCTGAGGCTGGCCGTGAACCTGGATCTTCCAGTCTCTGCCTCCCAAGTACTGGGATTACAAGCGTGCACCACCACGCCCAGCTCTAATTCTACTTTAAAAGCAAGAAAATATGAAAGGTTATTACCAAGAGGGTGCTAACCAGATGTTCTCAATCTCTATGTGGAAGAAATGTCTGTAAGTTAGATAGAAGACAGATCAGACACACGGGATGTTATGAAGTCTTAGGAAGGTTAAGAAGTGAGGATGTGAACAGTATTTTAAAGAGTAATTAAATTTCATCTATCCAACAAACTTAAGGATGGAGCAAAGGCAGGCTGGACTGACTATATATCTACCTTATAACCTTTTTTGTTGTATGACACATTTACTTTAGTGATCTAATACATAATAATGTAAAAATAGCACTGAAAATGATTCTCTTGGTTATAAAATAATACCCCCACTTTGCTTGTGTATCTAGTTTGTGTCTACATTATGAACTAGTAGGCATGATATCCCCCAGGACATTGTATATGACATATGCTGGAATCAGAAAGTCACCAATTCAACTCTCTCTCTTTCCCCTCTACAACTGTGTGGCTTGGGTAAGTTACTTTCCCTTGAAGAAGTGTACTGCTGGATATTAGCAAGTGCAGATGTCAGCAATGAGCTCAGCACAATGCCTGGCAGGAGTGGGTTTCTATCTCTGGTTTATCAGTTGGTTTTCCAAATTGGACCGGACCCCATGAAGGCAGCAGCGTCTTTTACAGAAGTGTCCAGCTACATGGCCTGCTGCCCTATGAAGATGCCTTGAACTCCTACCAAATATTTCTCGTTATTATAAAGACCTTAGCAAAACTGCATGCCACCGAATGTCTGCCAAAAAGGCTTATGACAAATAGAATTTGAGACTAGAAATTCATATGCACACAGCGAATTTGACACTCATAAAAAGAATAACGTTACTTAACAACAAAATCTTCAATAAGTGAGTATCAGAGGATAATAGCAAAACCTCAAGTGCTGATAAAAAGTACAAAGCCATTGCTGCTAGAATTCCCTAAAGGGCAACACAAGAAAATTTAATAAACTGAATACAATGTCATTTGAGACATTTGGAGTATTTGCTGTCTTTCCTGAGGGGCTGAAGAAAAGCAAATGTAATTCTCATCCAGGAGATAATCGCCAGAAACAGCTTCTAAAACAGCCCAGGGATAAAATATATATATATATTCTGTTATATTGAAATTTTGAAAGAAAACTAAAACAAAACAAAACAAAAATATGACAAGCTTATACCTGTTAAGTACCACGTGTTTAACATAGGGTATTTTATGAACACACGCAGAAGTGCCTAAAAATGTTATCTAATTAAGAGAAACCTTGTAAATAATTAAAAACTTGTTCATAAAATAAGCTTAGGGTGGTTTCACTCACACATTCAAAATAATTATAATGCTTTCTGCTGCGTGATAAAAGTGTTTGATGTTCATTCTGCAACATGCTTTATTAGTAATATTTCTGTCTAATATTAAGATATGCTAACAAACATCAAAACAAGAATTGGACTTTAGCCATATCACATACTGCTTCCAGACAACCTGCTTCCTCCTTTGTATGCCATATATTATTTCCCTTAGATGATTTAGTTACGAACCACAAACCTCTAATTGTCTTGTTAGAGCTATGCCCAAGGTTGCAAAAATAGGGCTGCCAAAAAAACACTGGAAGGATCCAACAATAACATAGGCCTCCTTACACCAGGTCATCAAGAATAGAAAGAACACCACCTAAAGAAATATCATCCACAAATGTATCATAGTATTTGTATATATTAAAGGGTGATAAACCTAAAAATACAAGAGCAAGAAATAAAAGAAGGGCATCTACGGTAAGATGCTAGGTTTCCTTCCTTCATTAGTGTAGGCATGTCAACTTCAGGCAAACCCTTGTGCAGCAGAGCCATCCATTCCTGGCTTGAACAGCTGGGTCCCCATCCAGAGGAGACAGGTTAAATTATTTCAATTCTCAGGAGAGGGAAGCATGGTCATCCTCAGAAATGGTTACACATGAAGCAGCGGGTTCTACTTGAAACACTCTCTTCCCAGATGGGACATTCTACTAACCCAAACACACACACACACACACACACACACACACACACACACACACACACACACTTTCTAAAGAATTATTATCAGCTAATTATAACTATGGAAATAATAGATGTTTATATTTTTAAAGTTCGAATGCATAGGTAAGAATGTAGAATAAAATTGTAATTATTTGCAAACCTATCACCAAGCAAATGATGTCAGGAGGAGATAAAGAAGAAAAGTTACTTTTATAACTCCTGGTCATATCTTCACTTCTCTCCATACCTACTTCAGCTACTGCCCTGGAGAAGGTCCAATAAAACCACCCCAAATAAGTCCATTTTCTCTCCCTCTGTGACTCAAGAAATGTTGTTTATATTATATCTTGCAAACTCTATTCAAACCAGAGACAGACTTTGCCTCTAAAACTAGATTCTAAGCGCCTGAACAGCAAGAACTGAATGTTTTTTGTTTTCCTTTAAATATTTGTAATTTAACTGTAGTGACTGGAAAATATATTCTCAATGGTTAATTGAACAGATAAAGGAATGGATGGGCACCTCCTCCTGCTCACAAAATGTGGTCCTGGAGTCAAACTGCTTCTCCATAAGCCTACTTCTTACACAACACTTGCAGCAGCAGACTATAAAATTCGAAATGTTTAATTAAAGTTACGGTCTTATCTGAACAAACTGGTTTCTGATAGCAGTGATTAACTGAACCAAGGGGAAATTTGTCATGATTTCTGCTTTATTCTGTTTTGTGGAAAATTCAAAAATCTACATTTTATTAAGGCTACTGCATGCAAATAATCACCAATCATGAACTATGTTAATGAATGGTGGTGTGAACACTGTAGAAGAATTATAGAAGAAGCCTTTCATTGATATAATTGGATGTAAACTCATTGAAAAGTTGGTGAAATCTGGCAATAAAAAACAAAGCATTTCCTAAGTATTTTTAATATAGAATGAAATCTTAAAATTTTTATTGTATATATCTAATAATTGCAGGTTTGCATGCATGGCCTTTCCTGTATGATACACAATTCCACATTGCCTACAATTTCCAACTTCAATTCCTTTTTGTTTTTTTTTTTTGTTTTTTTTGATGGCTACCTCTGAGCTACACTCCAGCCCTATTTTATTTTTTAGTTTGAAACAGGGTTTCACTAAGTTGCACAGGGCCTCACTAATTTGCTGAGGCTGGCTGAGATCCAGCAATCCTCCTGTCTCAGCTTCCCAAGTACTGTAATTACAAGCATGCACCACCATACCCAGCTCATTCAATTTTTTAAAGGGGAAAGAAGAACTTAAAGACAATTGAGAAGGAATCTATGTGTAAAATCCTTGTACCATCTGCTGACAAATTTTTACATTGCTAACAGCACAAAATTCTGCTTTTTTTGCAATTAGACTTTATTGAGTCTTCCCAAAACATTTTACTTACTTATCATGGAAACAAGAGCTATCTTTCTTTATACATACATACATATATATATATATATATATATATATATATATATATATAATGTATCCCCCCCCCACTGGTTTGCACAACATTTAGTTACATTATGTAATTACAGGAAAATTACATCCAGCATAATATCACTTGAGAGTAAAGAGAATTTGTTCTTGTTGATCATTAGAGCTATTGGGATGCAGGGCATTCAGAGGAGTGAGTATTCAGCAGGCCACAGGTATTAGAAAGGGCAATTTAGCCAAGGAATTGGGAGATACTGTGCTGGCGTTGTTGCCCTCTCTTCCTCAACCTCCACTATCTCAGTCACTGCTTAATCCAATTCTCATTCTACATCTTCCAACATGCTCAGTTTCCCTTTCCTCTTATGCCAGTTGCCTTCAACCTCATCCAGTGTGTCTCAAGTTTTCTCTGCTAAAAGACCAATTTTTTCTTCTAATCTTTCCCAAACCTATACTGTACATGTAAAATAGAATAAAGTTACAATGATAAAAAGACATAAAATACAGGTTATTTTAAATTATAAGTTCAGCAGACAAAATTACTCTATCAAACTGCTATAGAAGTTTCTAAACATTTCCTCTCAATCTCTAGTCTTATATTCTCATGGACTAAGAATGGTTTGTAGACTAGCATTGGTCAGTAGATTGTACTTTGGTAACATTTACTTCAACCATGACTTTAGATTAAGAAACTTTCTGTTCACATTTTTATGGACAAGATGATCTAGAAAACAACTGAAAAACAGATAT
This sequence comes from Glis glis, assembly GCA_004027185.1. Lineage (NCBI taxonomy): Eukaryota > Metazoa > Chordata > Mammalia > Rodentia > Gliridae > Glis > Glis glis. The sequence goes on along the minus strand of PVJS01003904.1, from coordinate 52,883 downwards.
AGAAAAAGAAAATTGATAATGCCAAAGGAAAATCAAATATTTTCTTTAGATGGATAAATCTATTTTATTCAGATTAGAATTCAATGAGTAAAAACAATAGGATTCTGAGAACATATGATTGTATGCCAAACTATGATGTTTTATATATTTTTCAAAACAACACAATCATGAGAACCAATAATGTTAACATAAAAATACATTAAAATATTTTAAGGAAGGTAAAAAAGAAAAGGTAAAGAGAGAAAATTAAAGTTATTTTTGCTCTAATCACTTAACATTCTATTTTAGTTAATTACAATGTGATCCTTCTTATCTAGCTTAAACTTTGTATTGTGGTTCAAAAAGAAATGCAGAACAAATCCTATTCTTATTTTTTTTGGTTTATTTCCCAAAGATGTTTCAACTGTGTGCAAAAGGATATACTAGGATACTAAAAGAATCTAGATACTTCTATATGTGTGTCCATTAAAGGAGAAAAAAATAAACTGATTTTTTAACTTAATCGAAAGAGGCACCAGGGAGAATTTGTAACATAAAAAATAATAAATATGGGAAATGTTGGGCACAAGCTCAAAGAAGCAAGGGATAACCTCATTTTTAGAACTAAGCCCAAAGCAGAAATTCCCTAAATTATTGGCTAGTTAAGCATTCTGTTTGGTTGACCATTCATGGGTAGTTTAGAGTAATGTTTAAATTGTGCTCTGTCACCATCACAAACCCAGCTCTCATGCCAAGATAAGACCCAAATACTTTTGTTCTGAATTAAATAAAATCCTATAATCATGGCTATAACATCTGTCTGACATTAAGCAGTTGGCTGCTAAAAAAATGGAGATTTTCTTTTCATCTGTTCCATAAAATCACAGACCTAGGGATAAATCTTCAGTATACTACTCCTCCCCCAAACTCCAAGTCATTGGGGGCCTTAGCATTTTCCATTTTTCACTTGTCATAAGTTTAGTTATCTTTACAATTTCCTCATTTGCCACTAAAGTAAGACAAAAAAAAATCAACCTATGCTCTTTTGATTTAACTCATTCATGTTTCCCGAATGCATTTCGACCATTATACATGGTATACAACATGATAATCAACTTTCCTCTTTGTTTTTTGTGTGTACTAATTTAAATATTGTGTTTTATGCAGAAATGTCCCTAATGTGTGCATATTTTATTAGCTCTCCTTGTAAGTCAGATTCTCAAGGTCCTTAATCATTGCTTTTTATTTGTGGATTTCTTAAAATATTCCCTCTTTGGTCTGTAATTTATAACATTTGCATTCGTTTCTCTAATCATTGTAAGTGCAAATTATTTTATGTTTGATCTCTGCATAAACTTTTAACTTAGAGGCTCAATAAAAAACTAGTACCATATTCCTTATGCTGTGATTGAACTTTCAAGTCTGGATGAATATGATAATGAATATTTTGTTCTACACTGTCTTGACCTTCCAAGCAAATGACCTGGTTACTCCCAGAGTAGCCCCAAGTACCTAAAGTATCTTGATGATACTCTGAGCTGGAGAAAACTGTGGTTTAAGCATCAAGCACCTCATCTCAAAGTTTTTGAGTTATTCATTGAAATCTGGGTTTCCTAAGATAGGGCTAAACCAAAATACACTTGTAAAGTGTCCAGACTTCAAGGTCGATGTAAGGTCAAACCCATGAGCCCAGAATCTTACTAAAAAATGTATCACCACCAAGGAATCTATTAATTCTATGCTTCAAAAGGAAAACTCCCAATCAATCATTTTCTCATTTAAAAAAAAGTCAGACAGGGGCAGCAAGAATCACGTAGGCAGCCTAGGAGGGTTTGGTACATCTTGATGTCAGATTGATCAGGGTTAGTGCTTCCTTATGGAGGCAGAGGAAAGAGAGGCAGGGCTGTTGTAGAACACCCTTAAGTCCCTGTTTTCACTTACCCTGCTTTGAAGTCCTCCTGCCTTGACTGGAAACAATTTGCTCTCTCTAAGAAAGATTAGCATTTTCCAGGATTGTGAGAGATACAGTAAGAGTAAGCCATTGTAACATAATGCACCAGCTCGTGGACCAGGCTAAATCCTTAGTACAAAACAGAGACTCAAGTGGTTTCATACTTCAGAGAAGCAGCATCTCTCGTAGGATGGCTTTCATAACAACGCACCACATTTTTTTTCTGGGGTTACCATAGTGTTAAGAGCATTGGAACCTTTATGCATTCGAATATGGCAGTTCTTTTTGTCTTTTTCTTTGATTTGTAAGAGGATCAATGCTGAGAACTGCTTCAAGGTTTGTGCTAATGCCTCCTTCTAGAATTTTTCCCCATCAGGAGTACATTTCTCAAGTCCACCTGATACTGGTACAATAATAGGTTTGTACAGCTTATGTTATCATAGAGAAAGGCAGGTAAGCAAAAATAAAGAACATCACTGGGAAATGGTTCCTTAAGATGAAAACAAGACTGTGCTCATCATGAAAAACCTGTTTTCCACTTGTTAGTGACCATGAAAAAAATAATTTTTCAATCGAAGGTACACTGCATTCAGCCACAATAGAATTAAGTATTTTTCTCCATTCTTGCTGAAATAATTTCATTTACTACAATTCCTACAGAAAGCAAATGACCTTCTGTAAATGAATTTCATTTACAGTAGAAGTACAGAGACTTCTGAGGAAGAAAGAAAAATCCACAAATGACAAAAATATTACTTACAAAAATCAATGAAAAGAAATTCTTATGTAATTTAATAACATTTGTATGGGGAAAGAAAATACAAATAATTTAGGTCTACGGATCTAATGAGATGACACTTTAATTTTGTGTATGAATACAGACACTTCTGTACACTATTAGCACATGTATTAAGAAGTGTAGCTGTTCTTTCACAACTGCATAAGCACAGATGCACACACACACACACACACACACACACACACACACACACTCATGCACACTCCCTCCTGTTCCCTGCATTCCTTTTCCACTCCCTGAATTGAAAGCTAAATGGACATATTTATACACGGATCACATAGCCTATGACTTGATCTTTCCTCACAAGCTACTTTTTATGTTCTAATTCCCTCTTTGTATATTTTTACTTCTCTCTCTTTGATTTAAATTTATTATCCATGGGTAAACGTGCCAACTTAAACTTCGCAATCCTAGCTGCACAAAGTTTAGATTTGAAATCTCTGGGTCAGTATTTTCTCACGCAGAAGAAAATACGTAATGTCCTTCTGGGCCCCTTCCCTTGCTCCAGTCTTCTCTGAGTTCTCATTAACTCTACATTTTTAAGCTCCTCACTAACTAAACAGGCAATTCTCATAGACTGCTGCATATTCTACTTGGCCCCAATTAAAAGTTGTGCTGACATATTTAGCTTTTCAGTTCTCCTAGCTTTTGAAGCAAAGAATTACTCTTCTTAAGTCAATGCACAGTATATCAGAATATTTCTTCCCAACTGCTCCAATATGGGAGTAATTCTGCTCCAGTTACCAGTCAAAATATCTAACCAGAAATTCCAGAAATACATTGAGAGAAGAAGAAGAAGAAAAAATAGAAAAAGAGAAGAGGAGGAGGAAAAATGGGAAGAGGAAGGAAAGAGAGGGAAAGGGGCAGATGGATTGTGAAAGCATAATACAAGTTGTTGAAATCTGTAAAAAGCAGAAATGAGTGAATGAATAAATAAATAAGAGGACTTCTGCCAAAAGGTAGGACAAAAAATATTTTTAAAAGTGAAGGAATTAGGGCTGGGGATGTGGCTCAGTGATAGAGCACTTCCCTAGCATGCATGAGACTCAGGGTTCCACACCCAAGACAACACACACACACACACACACACACACACACACACACACACACTGAAAAAATTATTAGGAGAACTAGAAGATTAATCCAGAAATGTCCATAGTTACCCAGTCTAGTCAATGAGAAATGGCAAGTAGAAAACGGCAATTATTTAAGAAATAAAAGCAACATTTTGAGGGGCTCCTGGGGATTGAACCCAGGGGTGCTTTACCACTGAGCCACATCCCCAGCCCTTTTTATTTTTTCAAGGTCTTGCTAAGTTACCCAAACGGTCCTCAAACTTACAATCCTCCTGTCTTAGCCTACTCAGCTGGGATTACAGGCATGCACCATCACGTCCAGCAGGAAAATGTTTTCCAAATAAAAAAACTGGATTGAAAGTTAAAAATAAAGAAATAATTAAATAACCCTCACAGTAATAGAAAACATAAACAAATACAAAAAATTATACTGGACATATGCTTGTGAAATTTCCAAGACGAAAATAAAAAGTTATAGAGTGCAGGATGAAAACAAAACAAAGTAACAATGACAACAAAATCAGTCTTCCACAACAATCTAGGATCTAATTTGTGTCAGACTTCTCATTTTTAATCAAGGATACTTCATTCCAACGAATAATACGTCCAAAGGAAATGGACTTCAAACCATGATCTACACCTAAACAAACTATCCATCATACAAAAAGCAAAATAATATCAGTATTAGATGTATCATCCAAAAGCATACCTTGCAGTTTGGCTGAATTAAACAAACAAACAAAAGATTCTACCAGAGGAAATTTTCAGGTCCACAAAAGAAATCCTCAGGTCCACAAAAAGGAATTAACTTTAGATCAATGGAAAGACATCAATGATGACTTCAGAGTTTGCCTAAAAGAAGTCTCTTTTCACTTCGGGGTATTTGAGAAGAAATGTTATTAGGAATAAGATTATTTTAGAGACATGGTTGAAAACCAAACACTTCATTTGTGAAGATAAACAAAATATGGTTGGCAATTCCATGGGAAGTAAAAGTTGTACAAGGTAATCATAACACAAATATAAAGAATAAAGCAGGTTATTAGTTTAAGCATTCAATGGATTATAAGAGGAACATTTGACCTTAAAGTTTGCAACATTTTTAAGCAGGATGGATTTACCTCTAGAGTGTTACATTTTTTTTTTCTGTAGACCCACTCATACTCACAGCTATATATTCACAGCATTATAAACATTACTTGTTGATTTTAAATTTTTGAAAGCAAATTATAGACAAAGTACTGAAGGTTGAATTAATAGTATCGAACCATGGAAATCTTATAACCAGGCAAGTTAATTCTTTGAATACATATCTGCGCCAGGTACTACTCCAATTGCTAGATTCAACATCAGAAACAGGTGAAAGCGGAGTATTTTGTGTATATGGTAGTTTCTTAGGAAGCTCCATACTGATCTCTGCAGCAACTTCACTAATTTGAAATCCCACAAACAGTGTAGAAGAGTTCCTATTCTCCCACATACTCTCCAGCATTTATTATTGTTTGTATTCTTTTGTTTTTTATACTTTTATTGGTGCATCATAGGCTCAAATCATAATGTAGTTCATAGTGATAGTGACATACATGCACACAGCACTTGGTGGGCTTTCCCCAGGCTTCCTCCCCATTTCACCCTCTTTCCCCATACAGAGTATTGAGATAAACATTGGTATTCTCACATATGTACATAATGTCGATGGAAGTGAGTCCTTCAATGATCCTTCCTCTCCCTTCCCCCTTCCCCTAGACCACCTCCCTGGCTCCACTGAGGTTTCTCCTCCATTATCTGAAGACCCTCTGGTATCCCAATTACTCCCTAGCTTCTGCATATAAGAGAAAACATATGACCCTTCACTTTCTGTGACTGGGAAATCTCACTTAACACAATGTTCTCCAGATCCATCTATTTTCCTGCAAATGACATTATTTTGTTCTTCTTTATTGCTGAGTAGAATTCCATTGTGTGTATATCCCATAATTTTGTGATCCATTCATCTGTTGATTGACACCTAGGTTGGTTCCATAATCTGGCTATTGTGAATTGTGCTGCTATAAACATGGGTATGCATATATTACTATAATATTCTGATTTCAGTCCATTTGGAAAGATACCCAGGAGTGGTATAGCTGGATCATATGGTGGATCTATTCTCAATTTTCTGAGGAATCTTCACACTGATCTCCATAGCAGCTATACTAATTTGCAATCCTACCAACAGTGTAGAAGAGTTCTTATTTCCCCACATCCCCACCAGCATTTATTGTTGTTTGACTTCTTGATGATTGCCATTCTGATTGGGCTGGCGTGGTGGCGCACACCTGTAATCCCAGTTTGGGAAGCTGAGACAGGAAGATCGCAGGTTCGAGGACAGCATCAGCAACATTGTTTGTATTCTTGATGATTGCCATTAAGGGCATAAAGGGGAACAAAATTATGTCATTTGCAGGAAAACTGTTGGAACTAGAGAACATTATGCTAAGTGAAAGTAAAGGGTTGACCAGGCACTACATAGCAACCAGGCAAGAGACATTGTTAGAAGTTGATGGCAACATGCCCAAAGACACAAATGTAGGGCTGCCAAAAAATATTGGAAGTATCCAAATATAATATGGACCTCTTTATACCAGGTCATCAAATATAAAATGAATACCACTTAATGAAATATAATCCACAAACTTCATTCAAGGTAATGAAGGTAACCAATATAATAATATATACAGGGATACAAGTTTTTGTTTTTGTTTTTGTGGTACTTGGAATTGAACGCAGAGGCATTCTACCTCCAAACTACATTCCCAGCCCCTTAAAAAAATTTTTTTTTGTTTTGTTTTGAAACACAGTGTTGTTAGGTTGCTGAGAGCCTTGTAAAATTGCTGAGACTGTCCTCGAACCTGTGATCCTCTTGTCTCAGTCTCCAAGTACTGGGAATACAGGTGTGTACCACAACACATGGCTAAGTTTTTTTTTAATTGAAAGTAGGAAGAGGAAGAAAGTGTTTAATATCAATGAATTAATTGCTTATCCTTCATAGCTACTGCTAACGGTACATGAAATAAGAGAAAAAAGGTTATTGAAATAGTCAAAATGGCACTGGGGATGTAGCTTAGTGTCAGAACATTTGCCTAGCATCATTTGACCCTGGGTTTAATCCTCAGCTCTACAACAAAACAAAACAAAACAAAACAAAAAGAAATCAAAATAGTAGGTAGGCTAAAACTGAAAAAAAAGCCAAGTTTCACTTTTAAGATGTATTTTATTTTGAATTAAAATAATTGTATGTATTTGTAGGGTACAATGTGATGTTGTGACATACACATAGAGTATATAATGTTCAAATCAGGTTAATTAACATATTTCATTTTATGTCTTTATTTAGTGTGTAACTCATCTTCTGTTCATGGCTTTTGTTAAAATGTTGTGTTACCTTTTGTTGAAGGAAATACTAAACTCTAAATATCTTAAATTCATGAAGTTGGAAAGGGGAAATTCCTATCACGTGGAAATGATGTTTTCTGCCTTATCAAGCACATTTACTACAATGTGCCAGTAGAAAAGCCATATTAACAATCATAAGCATACAAATGTAGCATTTTCTTAGATTATAATTGCATTGTAGTATGTTTAGAAAGACTTTTATCACAAACTTATAATACATATTTCCATGTATCTGAGTACATTTTCCAAGGTAAAAAAAAATCAAAAGTCATTCTACATAGTATTAACATCTTATCTATTTGCAAACACTTTGCACTCAATTGAATTTCAAGACATTTTCTAGGGCTATTTTTTCATATGAAATCTGGATGATACTCATGATTTGATAAGGTTTCACTATCATCCTTGTTTATTCCTGATTGACCTTTTGACTATGAGAAAAAAAATGTGGAAAACACAGATTCAAACTCTGCAGAGTATAATAAAAATGAAAATAAGATGTCAATTAAAATCAGCAATGTCACAATAATCTCTACAATGTCTTTGAGCTTGTCGTTTTTTATATTGCTTGAAAAAGCATGTGTTGGTTACTAAATGGAAATGAAGAAAAGCTTTTTAAGGATCAGTTTCACCTTTTACTTTGTCTTAACATATTTTGAATTTTTTGAGCAGAAGTATTTTAAGATTTTTAAGAAACCTTAGGACTAGTTTGCAACTACCTGATTTGAAAGAAAATTCACTCGTAGATATTTATAGTGTCTAAAATCATGTCTTTACTTATAAGAGTTATTATCACAAAAGCATTCTTCTTTTATATATCAATTAGTCACATGATACCTAAAAGTTCATACTGAAATAGGTAATATCCAAAGTATGATATTTAATACTTCTAATGTTTGGTTCTGTACATTTTCCAAGTTTCCTTAACATTTTGGTTGATTTAAAAAGAAATAAAAGTGCTTTTTACTTTGAATGTTAAAAATTAAAAAATGACAAGTGTAGTGTTGGCAATTTGTATTATGCTTGCTATCATTAACCAAAGAAACATAATTTTTTTTTTTTTTTTTTGCGGTACCCGGGATTGAACACAGGGGCGTTCTACCTCTGCGCTACGCCCCCAGCCCTATTTTTTATACTTTATTTTGAAACCGGGTCTCACGAAGTTGCGGAGGGCCTCACTAAGGAGAGAGGGACAGACAGACAGACAGGGAGAGAGAGAGCGAGAGAGCTGAGGCTGGCCGCGAACCCGGATCCTCCGGTCTCCGCCTCCCAAAGTACTGGGATTACAAGCGTGCGCCACCACGCCCGGCTAGAAACATAATTTTAAAAAGGAAACAAGTCAAAAAATAAAAAAATTAAAAAGGAAACAAATCAAATTCTCATTCTGTTAGTGAATACAAACATACTTTAGAGAGGTGTGGGAAGGATTTTTTATAATAAAAAGTGAAGACTATATAAATATTTCATAAACCTTAGTTTCTAAATATTTCAGAAATTCTATTTAAGGATCATCTCTATTACTAGTTTTTAACTGAAGAGCATGCTGATTATTTTAGCAGAGATTTTAACTAACATGCATTGTTTTTGAGCATTTCAAAAATTTCTTTAATATTATGGAATATTATTAATTCATAATAATGAGATTTTGGTTACTTTGATAATTATTCATTATTTTCCTAATTATTGAGATTTCATTCTCTAGAGGAAGTTCATGATTAGAAGTTTGAGGATGATTTTTTTTAATTTTCCAGAATAGAGACATCAAGTTTTTTTTTTCTTTTACTACGTTACAACAGCCTAATAGAGAACAACTGAGATTCTGTTGAAACCCCATTTTGAGTGACAACATAGATGATTGTCATAAGGTTGATAGTGGGGAAAGATCAAGTGTTAGGGCAAAGAAATAACGGACACTCTAGTGTAGGCAATGTCTCCAGCCTTCTCCTGGGAGTAGGACCTACAGGTGCTGATGTGTGATGTCTTCAGTAAAGCTGTGTGGTGCCATTAACATGACCCACTTTCTTTTCCTGAATCCTATATCTGGCACAAGGCCGCCAGGGCTGTACAATTCGGCTTAATGACATTGGGCCCCTGGGCTTAAGCAATCTTGCAGGAGTAACGCATTTTATGAGCATTACCCCTTCCTACAGTTGGGGTAGGGGCCAGGTATCAACTTCGATTGTGAACTTTTCAATTTGTGTTCATGCTGGAACTGATTTCAAAACACTTTTTTTTGTCAACAGAGATATGAAACTTTGGAATAACATGTAATCAGCTGTATAGGAAAATATATTTTGAGATAGGCAATGAACTGCAAGAAAGCCTTATATTCAGAAACCAATTTCTAACAGATAAATGCCTCACACCAAGCGAATCCAGGAAGGAGAGCCTCCTGGGCTCTATTCACCACCGCACACTTCATTTCAGGGCTGTGTCTATGCAAATCAAGAGGAACATAGTGCAGTAAGTAAAAGAAATCCAGCACAACTGACAGCGTCCCCAGCAGGGAGTGTTGCATTTTTTATTTCAAAGAGATCAGGAGAGAGAGGGAGAGCAGCGAGTGAGCATACGTTGGAAAAATCACACATGCATTGCTATTCTCATTCATAAGTGATGTTAAATTATATTAGGCATGCTGACACATCTATAGATATTAAAATGAGAGTTATAGAGAGTCTTAACGAAAGCTTATTCAATTACTTAACATAATACACTGAATTCTTGCATAAGTAGTTGTTTACTAGAAATCTATGGAGGTTAGGCAATTGAAACAATTAAGTTTATTTAACTAATTTGTAATAAAATGAGCATAATTCTCAGAACTGCTAAGCTCTCCTTTTTAAGCTATAAAAAATGGTTCTTTTTAATGGAAATACTTTAAGAATCAGCTACAGATTGGCCTGGAAGATCATGTCTGAATATTTACCAAAAGTTCTCATAGAAGTTGCTAACCATCTGATGAAAGGGAAGTGAACTGAATTTTTTAAACCATCTCTACTGTTTTCAAAATGTTCCTTACAGTAACTGTTATATGTGTGAAAGTACTAAGGAAAGAACTACTTAAATGTGAATTGGTGTTGGCAATGCACTTTTTAACCACAGAAGACCGTTTGAGAGCCACTGACCACTGTGTCACCCAAAACGCCTGATTATCCCAGCAATGTGTGCCCGGCTTTGAAGAAGCTCATACTCCAGGAGGAGACAGAGGACAGACATTTCCTCCCCTTTTTGTATACTTCTTATTGTTTTGATTAAGTCTGCTCTTCAGTTGGAAAAGCTACTTCACTGTGCAGCCGACTTAAGGAAAGCAAGTCAAGTATTGGAGCCATACACATTTGCTTTTCAAATGGAGTGACCCAGGCAAAGTTGCTTTCAAGTAAAAATACATTATAGTCAGATTTTGTTCATTTACTTCCTGAAATTATTAAAATTAAAGAAAAATAAAAGGGAGTAATCTTATGTTTACAGAATAGATAAAAAGAAAATTAAGGTTTCATCACAGTAATGATATTTTCCAACTGGATACAAATCTTCAAATATTTGTTCCACCTGATCCCCCATACATTCTACTGAATAATGAAGATATTTTCCTCTTTAAAGATGGATTTGAAAAAGAATAAGGAAATGAACACTAAAATATATGATGGTAGAGGGAATATTTCACTATCTTTAATCACTCTTTTTTTTTTTTGCGGAACCG
>PVJS01003904.1:0-41843 GCA_004027185.1 Glis glis | reverse complement strand
TATAATAGTGTCTCATCTCATTGTCAACTTAATTGTAGGTAAACAAGCAATTATGTGATTTAATAAAAATTGATTATACTATACTTTTATCCAAACATTTTCTTTCATGGCTTTAATACCTCCAAACAAATAATGGCATTAAATAGTTTAAAACGTTGCAGCGTGTGTTTGACTGAACTTTTAAGTTTTTTAAACTATAGGGAGTAAATCCAGGAATATAGTTTCCAAAATTATGTTCCATTCCGTTAACTTGGAACACAGAAATCTTTAATTTCAAGATACATCCTCTTCTACAGGCAGAAGATAGCTCAGTGGAGGAGAAAAATCTGAAGATGTTAATATTAGACTGACCTGGAATTTCTTTGTAGCAACTTCATTTACTATCTAAGTGACCTCAGACACACTACTTAAACTCTTTGAGTGGAACCGAAAAATGCAATTAAAGCATTTTATATGAATGACAATGGTAATTAAAAATAACAATGAGACGAGAACACTTATTAATTTTCAAGGATGTAATTAACTGTTGTATGTAAGTATACCTATACAGTCATAGACATACACTAGGTACTAAAGAATTCCTTTCCTTCTAACTATAAAACCTTTATATGTATGTATAGGAAAAATACAAACTAATGATTATTTTTTGCTCATTAAAATAAAATATGTACTGGGCGTGGTGGCATATGCCTATAATCCTAGTACTTGAGAGGCTGAGACAGGAGGATAGCAGTTTCTTGGCCAGCCTCAGCAATTTAGCCAGGCCCTCTGCAACTTAGTGAAACTCTGTTTCAAAATGAAACAGGGTCAAGGGTGTAGTTCAGAGGGCAGAATGCCCCTGGGTTCAATCCCTAGTACAAATAAAATAAAATAAAACAAAATGAGGTTTTTTTCTTTTCACTATGGTTACTAATTTAAGTTTCAGCATATATTATTGCATATAATGACACCTGTTAAACTCCTTTAAAGATAATGACTTATAATAATATAGCCAATGGAAATTTCTAGGCCCATACAGGATGGGAACAATTAATCTATTGGACTAATATGAATAAAATCAGGAATTATGTGCATTTCTGATATTCATTCAATCATGGAAATCTCCAAAATATGGAAGTACGAATGAAGTCAATGTATTTGTAATACCAGTCTGAATCTGGAAAGTGTTTCAGAAAAAAAAGATACTCCATCACCTTTGAAAGTCTCCCACCAGATTAGCGTCAAACAGGTTTGTCCGCAGGTGATAAGAGAAAAAACATGGCAAGCCTTCAATCCTACAGAATAAACCAAATTTTCCTCCCATAATCACAGAATGGTTTAGAGAGGAATTTGTTTAAAAATATGTATAAACTTGAGCAAAAATGACTTGCAACAATCATTACTGCTGACATGACCATAATTTTTCAATTACCCAGAAATTGCTGTGCAAAAATTATTTGGGGAGATCATTTTTATACATGATGCCTAAAGACACAGACCAAGGATGTATCCCCTTAATTGTTATTTATGTGAAAGCACTAAGTGACGTATTATGTAAATGTATGCTAGTGATGGGAGTGTAATTCTTAACAATTTAAAGCAATGTGAGAGCTGTTGACTGCAGGTTAGAGGTAGGAGGCAGGAGTAAAATTAGATGTTTGGTTTAGCTACTTTGCACTGCAAGAAGTAAATTGTACTTTTCTGATTGTGAAAAGGGGAGATTTGGGATTTTAAATCCTTTTATGTCTGCTTAGTTTAGGTATAGAAAGAAAAATTATAATGGGATATGTTACAGAAAATCGTTTTGGACAGCAAAGCTGAAGAAGATGGATTAAAAGAGGTTGAAAAGAAGAGATACATGCATGTTTCTAAAAACCTTAGTTTAAGGCACCCAGCATAGTGAGATCTGGGGAGGGAACAATGAAATGATGAGGGAAAAAAATTCAGTGATGAAGAAAAAATTACTTGTGATAATTGTTCTGAAATCCAAACAAAACAACAACAAAACATTGCTCCAACCAGGAATAGGTAAACTAGACTAAAATAAAAGGTGAGAATTTCAATTTCATAGAGGGAAGACTTGGTGCTATCCTGGACTTAGATATTGCTTTAGCTTAAAAACAGAGAGACCACTGCAAGTCATTTGGTTTAACCTGAAGAATGAAATTCTATGTGTTTTCCCCCCGTGGCTTCTTGAGGGCATAGTTCTCATGCTGAGAAATAAAGTAGACAGTATGGTGGTCTTACAAATGAAGGGATAGTCTTGGGAAATTTTTATCTATTTTTTAATTGGTGCATTGTAATTATACAGCACAGTGAGGTTCAGAGTGACAGAAACATACATGCACACAGCACTTGTTGTGTGTTTCCCTCCAAGTCCCTCCCCACTCTCTCCCCTCCCCATGGGTAATATTTAGGTATTGATATAGGTAACTTCATGTATGAGTAAAGGATTATTTGAACTGCTTCCATCGTCACATCTCCCTTTTCTCCTCTCTACTTCCCTCCCCAAATCCCCTTCCACTCTTCCACTAGTGTCTTCCCTCTTTTACCTGAAATCCTCTTTGTTTCCAAGTTTCTCTCTAGCTTCCACATAGAAGTGAAAACATATGACCCTTCACTTTCTGTGACAGGCTAGTCTCACTTAGAATAGTATTCCTGAGTTCTAGCTATTTTCCTGCAAATGACATAATTGTACTCCTTTCTATGGCTGAGTAAAATTCCATTGTGTATATATATACCATCATTTCATGATCCATTCATCTGTTGATGGACACCTAGGCTGGTTCCATAGTTTGGCTGCCATGAATTGCGCTGCTAAGAACATGGAAATGCATGTAACCGTTTAGTAATATGACTTCAATTCCTTTGGGAAGATAACCAAAAATGGTATGGCTGGGTCATATGGTGGCCCCATTACCATCCATTTAAGAAACCTCCTCCCTGATCTCCATAGCTGCTGTACTAATTTGCAATTCCACCAACAGTCTATAAGGGTTCCTATTTCCCCACACCCTCACCAACATTTATTATTGTTTGTGTTCTTGATGATTGCCATTCTAACTGGAGTTAGATGAAATCCCAGTGTCGTTCCGATTTGCATTTTCCTGATGGCTAATGTTAATCATTAAAACTAAAAAAGATCATTTTTTAGGATCAGAAAATTTTGGCAAGGCCAAAAAAAGCAAATAAATGAGCAGATTTCAGAACATACACATTCAGGTTTTACAGATTGTCAGATTCTTGCTGTATGGGACCTGTCCATGGTTCTGAATTTTCTAGAAGAAATTTTGTGAAGGGTCCTGCCTCCTCCACTCTTTTGAACCTACCTTGTCCTCTTGACTTGAATCACCACCCACAATGAAAAAAGTTATTTGAATGAAAAAAAAATCTTTACCCAATCTTAATTATTACCTAGGTCAACTGCGTGTTCAGACCCACATAAAAACTGACATCGCTTTCACCGGGTATCAGCTCCTTCTCTACTCCAGACAAACAAACTCATCCTGATAGTTCCCACTAGTCTACAGTGTCTAATATGAGTTAACTGCTAAACCCAACTTTTTCAAGTGATTAAGTTTAAAGAAGTCCAATCATCAATTATATCCCCTACAGTAAACCAAAGGGAATGTTTCCTTATCAAGGTAACTATATATTCAGTTTTTGAGTCTTGAGTACTCATATATGCTATTAAGAAAAATTCTGTAACAGCAATACTTTTTACCAGTTTCCTGGTTCAGACAATGAGTCATGAAGAAACAGAAAGGACAAAAACTTGGGGATGTTGTGTTAGGTCTGCATCACTTACTAGACTTGAGAGTGTCACTTGAAGTTTCTAAGCCTTCACATCTTCATTGACAAGAATAAATAGACATAAAGATGTTGTACAAAACAAACAACATAAAAAGGCTTGGAAACATGTAAGAATGAGGTCAGAATAATTTATGAGTGTATCTATATCTTTTAACATTGAATGCTGCCTAGAAGCTAAAGCCCTACTTTAAAACTTAGGCACCACAGTTTAGCCAATCTTAAACTATAAATAATGACCTGGAAAATTAATATGAAGAGAAGCTAACACTGAAAGAAGACACCAAAAACCAGATCCTAGCTTCATAGATTTAAGAAAATATGTGACATCATGCTACTTGGTGAATTTTTTTTTTTGTACAAGGGATTGACCCAGGAGTATTCTATCTCCAAGCAACAACCCCTGCGCTTTTTATTTTTTCATTTTGAAACAGGGTCTCACTAAATTGTTTAGGGTCTTACTAAGTTGCTGAGGCTGGATTCAAACCTGCAATTCTCCTGTTTCAGCCTCCCAAATACTGGGATTACAGGGATGTACCACCAAACTCAGCTTACTCAGTGAATTTTTAATATCTGTTTTGATCACTAAGACACAAGAACCATTGTATAGTAAGTGCATTGAATTCACAGATAAATGCTTCCAATTATTACAGTTTGTAGACTCCATGGTGAAATTATTGGAAGGAGGAATTTGCATATACACCTTTCAATCAAGTTCTCTTAAGCCCAGTGAATAGAAGCAATCTGACTGGGAACAGCCTGTCTACATTAAAGCCAAACTAGCTACAGGGAATCCTGGCAGAATATTATACTCTTGGAAAGGCAGATATACAGCAGTGCTATATAATAAGGTTGTTTCAGTCTTTCTTATTGATAGAAAAACATTGATTTATGAATCACTCTGTTGTAAAGATCTGATATGAAAAACAGGATTATGATTATCAAAGGAATTAGATGACTATGGTCTTTAAAATAGAAGATCAGCTGCTATCATTTTAACAGAAATGCTTAAGCAATTGAAAAAATACCTTTTTTTTCTACTTATGATGTCTGCCTAGGCTGGGATGGCAGCAAACCACTGATTCAAGACAAACTGAAATTGTATTTAAATGTATTTACAATCAATATCCTTTATACTTCCAGAAATGATTGTAGGAGATTTAAAATAAAAGGCACATGTGCACGATATCTGTGAATTAGGGAAATGGGGAAATCTTTAGATAAGGACAGAAAGAGAAAGCATTAAATACTCAGGGAATAATTGTTATGACTTAAGCTTTTAGCTCTGACCTGGATAAGTCGAGAACAAAATGGGAAATAGTACTGAATTCTATTTCCAAACACACCGCTCAATTCTCTGGCTCTGGCCTCTCTTGTCTTCTTTCCTTGAACTGGACGGTTGTATCCCATGTTGCACCCCTAGTTGAAATGCCACACATGCCTCAAGCCTGAGTTCGTGTGCCCTTTCTTCTACTCACACATCCTCCATCCCTCCCCCTGTGATTGATACTCCTTGTTTTGTACTCACATTGACTTTCCTTATATAACTTTGGGCATTTATTTAAAGGACAGTCATTTGTTACACACCTGTCTTCTCAGCCAGGTGCTAAGTTCCTTGAGGACAAAAAATCTTATCTTAGAACTGGTACCTCACACTCATTTAATAAGTTTTTAAAAAATTTTTAATGACATATTTCAGCAAGCTTTACATTTAAAAGTAATATTTTAAATTTACTTTTTTCTTTTCTGAAATCACCGTAGGTGCTACTAAATAGCAACCTGAGAATGCAGTATGTTTTCATTGCACAAGGCTAGCTTGAGGAAACACTGTGTGGGGAAACATAAACCCTTGAAATGAATCTAAAGAAACACTTCAGATGACGCTGTGCACATATACGAAAGCTTGCTTGTTTCTGGCCTTTCTTCTTCCTCCTTGCTTTAGCTGTCAGGCTCCGTTCCTTCTTCTGGTTGTTCAGCATCTAACACCCTACATTCCTATGCATCCTCACTCTCATCAAAACTATGTTGTCCCATAATCCCAACTGCACACACTCAAACACACACACACGCACACACACACACACACACACACACACACACACACACGTACGTGTCAAGGGCTTTCTTGAGAAAATGAGTTATTCTAAAAAAATTAAAATTACAAAAAAAATAAATCCCACGTCTTCAAAATGTCCAGGTACCACAACATATTGAAGGGACAAAAGGGCAAAGCGGGGCTCCAGGAACCCACTCATTGTACCCTGTGGAGCCAAGCCCCTTTCTGATTCCCAGTGGCCTTAGTCCTTCATCATAGATTTGGTAAAGCTAGCCTACATAGAAATAGTAATAACAGGTAACTTTAATAGTACAGCACTTAGTGGGTATGCTTTTAAGCACTTGACATACATTGGCTTGTTTAAACCTTTTAAATCCCTTTCATAGTTGAGGAAACTAGGACACAGAGATTAAGTTACCCAAGGCTGTATTGCCAATAAGAAATGGCACTAATGCTTAATCCCAATAAACCCTCTTACAGATACTATTGATAACCACTACTAGATACAGTGCATCAAATATCAGCCTATCAGTCAGCCTGAACTTTCAATTCCAGACATGTCTAAAGTGCTGGACCTTGTTTATATGCAAGACTCAGCCATAGCCTGGCTCCCTTCAAGTGTTTCTTCAATGCTGATCACAAACCAGACCAATATAAGGATGAAAAGTACAGGATCAGAGAGGTGAGAAGGATGGAACTAATAATGAAATAATAATAAGTTTGTACAAAATAATTTATAAAATAAGAGGGAAAGAAATTTGGCACACACACAGTTGGCAGTTATTTATTTATTGATAACACTGGATTTTCTAACGTGTGTAGCAAGAAATTGAAATTTAAGAAATAAAAAATATTTAAGCAAAGAATTCTAGCTTAACTGAAAGAAATTTGATGGATCATATAGTCATATTTTAGCCTGAATTATTCAGATATTTTTCATACTATTTTATTACATGTGACTCAGAAAAATAAAATGTCCCACATGTTGTGAGATCAACAATGGAATTAGATGCCTGGTTCTCCTCCGTATAAAAATGTTTAGGTCACTGCATTACTGAATATCCAAGACTGATTGCTGGAAACAGAAAAAGAGTTATTCATCAAAACTATCATTCTTCATTTAACGGCAAAAAAAGCTTGCTCTATAAACTAGCTATTATTAATGAGGCATTCAAACTGCAAAAATCTCTATATTCATCACTTCCAAAGAAAATGAAGAATGCAACAGTCAAATAAAACTTTTAAAAACATAACTTTCTAGCCATACATAACTCTTTAAACAAATTTTGACCAAAAAAAAAAAAAAGATTCACAAGCCTGCACCCATTTTGACAAAAAATGTAAATACTCTATCTGGTGAAAGGTAGAAGACACAGCATTCTTTTTGTTCACTAACTCTCAGACATGCCCTTCCTTGTTATGTTGAGAACATTTCCCTTCCCTGCAGCTTCATCTCCCCTATAGTGAAACCTCTACCTATAATAGCTTCTAAAACTTTCAGAGTCCCTGAGATTGTCATCACTGAGGCCCAGAACACAGATAGAAAACCCAAGGTGGGTCCCCACCCCTCTCTCCTGGGGGCTCAAGAGTAGGCCAAGCCCCTTCAGCTCAAGACAGCCAAGCATCAGTTCAAGGCGAGAGCTGGCCAACGTAACAAACTTACTTATTTTAATGCCTAACACAGTCTAGTAAATGCTACATGATTTAAATATCAAGACTGATATGTTTTATGCATAACTTAAATTTAAATTAAAAACAGAAAAAAGACAGGTTTCTGATTTTATTCAGTATGCCGTGGTAGCCATTATTCTTCAGCATTATTAGAAGTTTGGTTTTTAATCCTGATTACTTCCAACAGTGAAAGGCTGTGATATTCAATGTATTTAAAGTGATATGATGTAAACAAGACCATGAGGGATACAAAGAACTATATTTATATAGGGCACAGTCTGAGATGCATATCAACTTGTCAAATTTCTATTCAAATTGGCTGGCTAATGAACACAAAGCGATCACTAGCAGCCACTCGTGTAATGAATGCACTTGAACATCACACTGCAGTTTTCCAACCACTGTGTAGAGCAATAGAGGAGAAAGAGAACAGGATTTAAAATCAGAGAAACTGGCCTAGCGCATTTTAGTTTGTGTCAAGTAAATTCATCCTGTTAGGCATCAATTTGCAAATTTGTCAGAGGATAGATGTTAAAATACTGTTCAACCTTTCCCTTTTGGATTGCTGTGAAACACAAGGAACAATGCCTGAGAAAATATATATATATATATATATATATATATATATATATATATAATATAATAAAATCTATTAAAATAAGCTAGTATAAAATATATCAAATATAGAAAACATTATAAAATATATTTTGGTACTGGGAATTGAATACAGGGGCATTCTACTTCAGAGCTATATCCCCAGCCCTTTTTTTTTTTTAATTTTGAAACAGGCTCACCCTAAGTTGCTGAAAGCCTCAGTAATTTTTTGAGGCTAACCTCGAACCTGCCATCTTCCTGTCTCAGCCTCCCAAGTGCTGGATTACAGTACTGTGCTACCACACCCGGCTAAGAAGATATTTTTTTCATAAAATATAAAGTGCCACATAACTGCAAGATGTCCAAGTATGGGGGAAATGCAACATTTAGATTTTTATCTACTGGCAGGAACTCATTTGACCTTACAGAAAAGGAACTAGAAACTCCAGGTTCATCAAGCACTTGAGTCTAACCAATTAAGTGAAGTGGAAGAGGACCACCCACATTTCAAAATAAAATTTCAAGCACTTGAAACAGAGTAACGTGCTTATAATGTTAAATGAGGTATTTCATAATTAATTTTAAGTAGCAGGTGTTACGCTTAGACGTTCCTTGGCAGTTTGTGCTTTATAGTGTAAATATGAAATAATAATAAAAAAGTTAACAATGGAAAAGGACTAACATTCCGTGAGGAAAAGTACAAGAGAAACATGGGAATGTTCCCCATTGATCATTTGGAGCAGTGTTGTGCCTGGCCCCAGATCTGAGCAGGTGACAACCGGGCTGCAGTGGGCATGCCTCACAAAGGCAAGGTTTGACACCAGCCCTTGCAGGTGTTCTTGGCACCTGGCAACGCTTCCTGCTGCATCCAATGGTTTGTGGCTCCCAGTCCTAGGAGAGATCTCAGACTGCCTGAGGACTTTGTTGTTGTCTCTCCCAAATCATTTCAAAAGCTAGCATACAAGTTGTCTCCAATGAAAAGAGAAAATAGACTTTTGCAATTAAAAGTTTCCTTTAGTACTTGTAAATATGTAGCAGTGACTTAAAAAAGATAACATATTTATTAAAATTTTTCATAAAATTAGCCAGGCGTGGTGGCACACACTTGTAATCCCAGTACTTGGGAGGCTAAGACTGGAGGATCCGGGTTCACGGCCAGCCTCAGCTACTTAGTGAGGCCCTCTGGAACTTAATGAGACCTTGTTTCAAAATAAAGGATAAAAAATAGGACTGGGGGTGTAGCTTGGAGGTAGAATGTCCCTGGGTATAGTCCCTGGTACCGCATAAAAAGAAGTTTTTTAAAAAAATAATAATTGTCATAAAATTTAAAAAATATGTTGTAGCCAGGTATGGTGGCACACGCATGTTATCCCAGTACTTGGGAGGCTGAGACAGGAGGATCTCAGGTTTGAGGACAGCCTCAGCAACTTAGCAAGACCCTGTTTCAAAATTAAAAAATAAAATAGAGCTAGGGGTGTATCTTGGAAGTAGAATACCCCAGGTTTAATCCCCAGTACCAAAGAAAGTGTAAGTCAATTTCAAAGCAGTGCATATTATTTGCTATCAGATATATGATGCATTTTAATGCATCTTTTAAGATAAATTGATGATTTTGACATTCTCAAAAAGTCTTGGTCATCATTTCACAGCTCTTTTTGGAATGGGGAAAAGGATAAAATATTTCACCATCTCCTTTGTTTTACATGTAAACAAAAATCATGGCTCCTTCTTAACTTGAGGTATATTTGACGTTTTTAGACTGAGAACTTAGTTAAACGTTTTAAGTGTCATTTTTAACATTTAAAATATTTCACTCTATTTCATTTAAAAAGTTTACTTACAATGCATATATTTAGTAGGTGCTAATGAGTTGCCAGGCCCTGCTCTCAGAGCTGGAGATACAGAAATGAAGCAAACAAAGTCCCCTAGACAGCTCCGGGACACCAAGAACACAGGTCTTTCCCTTTTCTGTCCCGCTATCTTCAGCCTGTCATCTGGGTGGTCAGAAAATGCCATAGATTTTAACATTTACAAGAATCCTTTGGAGTCAAAAATTTTGAAGTAGAAAATTGAGAATGGAAAGATTGGAAGTTATAAACCTGTAATGGGTTGAATGCTTGTGCTCTGCCCAAATTCATATGTTGAAACCCTACCCCATTTCCCCCGGTGATGGTGTTGGAAGTGGAGGCCTTTGTGGGGTGATTAGGATGGGATGAGGTCATAAGAGTGGAATTAGTGTTCCCGTAAGTGGCACAAGAGAGCTTGCTCCCTTTCTCTACTCTCCACCATGTGAGGCTAAAGCAAGAAGCTGTCAGCCTGCAGCCTGGTAGAACGCTCTCAGCAGAACCTGGCCTTGCTAACCTTGATAATTTCTGTTGTTTATAAACAGGTAAATCTATGATCTTTTTTACAGCAGCCCAAACTGAACATAAAACCCAAATCATCCTCATCACGCCCCAAAATGATAACAGTATTTACAACATTTACAAAAGCATTCACCTATGGGACTGGTGATGCACACCTGTAATCCCTGCAGCTGGGAAGGCCAAGGCAGGAGGATCCTAGTTTCCAGACCAGCCAGTGTAATTTAGTGGTGCTCTGCCCCCCCCCCCAAAAAAAAGGGCTGGGGATGTAGCTCAGTGGTAGAGTACACCTGGCTTCAATCCCCAGTACTGGGGGTGGAGATACAATTTTAAAGAATATATAGCTTAACTAGATGAATGAGAAATATGTGCTAAAATATAAATAGCAACTCAAGGCAACATGTAAATAGTAGTACTGATAGTTCAAGGAATTGAGAATAGCATTTAAAGTCAATACAGGAACAGAACTTGGGCCTTTTGATGACTAATGCACTGTTTTCATTGTCATACCATCAGTATCCACTCTAGATGGATAGATTAGTCCCACTACCTATTGAAAACTAATTCTAAAATATAAGAAAAGTCCCAACTAAAGGGGCACATCTTTAAAAAATATTCATATACCTAAGATACTAATTCAGCATCATGAAAAAGTTCTGAGGGACCTCTTTGACAGGATTAATTTTCAAAAGAATGGTTCTATGTTTAATGTTACAATAGAAATACAATAAAATGGTATTATACTATTTCCTAAACTCACCTACTTAACAACTAATAATCTTTCTTATGGTTGGACGTGAACAACGTGGGAAAGCTGCCTCTTGGCTAACAATATGAACCTGCATTCCACTCGCACGAATCCTGACACACTGCTAGGGAATAATTAATAATGTCCAATGCTTATTTTTGTGCGTTAGAATGGAAATTGGGAATTTAATACCTAGACTATTTCTTTTCCACTCGTTGCCCTAAGATAAATTTTTCGCAAAGGCAACTTGTAGATTCTGATATCAAATGCAGATGTATAAACACCAACAACTAGCCAGGCGTGGTGGCGCAGGCTTGTAATCCCAGTACTTGGGAGGCGGAGACCGGAGGATCCGGGTTCGCGGCCAGCCTCAGCTACTTAGTGAGGCCCTCCGTAACTTCATGAGACCCAGTTTCAAAATAAAGTATAAAAAGTAGGGCAGGGGATGTAGCTTGGAGGTAAAACACCCCTGGGTTCAATCCCCGGTACCACAAAATAAATAAATAAATAAATAAACACCAACAACTTCAAAAATCAAGGACTACTTAAGTCCTAGAATTGAGTGCACTTTCTGAAGTTGTTTCAGACTTATTTGACTGAGTTGAGAGGATGCTCGGAGCGCCACCTACATCACACCTTCAAGACCCAAGTCTCTTTTCCTACTATTCCCACCAGCTACTAGAGAGGCTGGCAGCTAAGAGCTTCATCTGAAAGCTCAAAGCCAAGCCCCTACCCTAAGAACAGCCCTGGTCAATGACTTGTGCACAGGTGGGAAGGGCTGGAAGGCCATCCCAGCTTCAGAACACCCAGAGGGAGGGACCGCTAATGGGAGTAGCTGGATCCACAGTCTTCACAGTTTCTTCATTTCAACTCCTCTTTCTGCACCCTTGTTCCTTCACTTCCCCCATGGATGATGCAACTGAGGACACTGCCCCATAAATTCACTGCAAGCACATTCCCATCTTATGAATCTGTTTTCTGGGGAAAACTTCTGAAGACAATGTGTTTGGAATAATCCTTTTACTGTTGTCTGCAGCCATGAATCGAGTAGTCTGTTCAGTGAATTAGCAGGATTTGTAGCTAGACTTCTTGGAATATTGCTAGTTATAAGCCAACGAGGCCAATATTTTTCTAAACAAAATATACTAAAATGGTCTTCTCTAAATTATAACTGATCTAGAAAAAAATCGATACAATTAAGTGGCTGTCAGAAAAGGATACTAAAAGTTAAAGTCAAAGAAAATAGAAAAATGCATCTTGCAAGGGTAACACAGCTAAAAATCAATGAAACCTATAGCATATATCAACAGATAAAGGGAATAAAACAATCTGGTTAGCAGCAAGCACAAAGCATTATGGTATCTTTGGGTGATAGTAACTTAAAAAGAAAATTTAGACATTCTCCCTGTAATTTCCAATGTCAGCTCACAGGTTGAACATTTCTTGTCTTATGAAATATATTTAAAATGGATTGCTTTCTTTAAAAGCCCCCAAGGAAACATTGAAATTGCCATGATAAATAACCAAATATCAATTTCTCATCGATTTCACGAACATGTTTTACCACTCTAGGTAACACGTAAAGATATATGAATTTACTGTGCTCGGTCACATAATGTAATGAAGTTTTATTTAATACCATAAGACATCCAAATTGATTTCTGTATATTATTGCCGCTAGTTTTTATTGATGGCTCTCCCCATATCTTTCCTTAATCAGTTTGACAAGTACTCACAAACATGTACACAAAAATCCCATGCTATGCAATTAAATTGCCTATCAGCAATAAATACATATTTTTCAAATAGCAGAAGTAGCAAACTTACCAAATGTCCTGTATGTATTCGCATAAATTTTGTAAACTGTCAAATATCCATTGGCATATCTATAACTAAATTAGCTGTAGTTTTATGAAAACCTCTATTTTCAGAATTGCAATGATACTCAAATACCATAAAGAGTGGGGTTTGGTTCCATCTCTGCCATTTCATTCTTTCTATATTCTCTTCCATATTCTCTTACTATATTCTCTTCTTGGCAGAAACATCTCAACAGTCACGGAAATGAACCAATGACAACAATTATGCAGAGACCAGACACAGCCATGCCCCCTTTCTTGCACCACGGCTGCTGCCCTAATTCAGAACCTCAACATTTCTTTTTTTTTTTTTTTTGAGGTACTGGGGATTGAACCCAGGGGCATTCTACCTCCGAGCTACACTCCTGGCCCTATTTTGTATCCTTTATTTTGAAACCGGGTCACATGAAGTTGTGGAGGGCCTCACTAAGTAGCTGAGGCTGGCCGCGAACCCGGATCCTCCGGTCTCTGCCTCCCAAGTACTGGGATTACAAGCATGAGCCACCACGCCCGGCTAATATTTCTTACCTTCATTATTGCAACTGCTTCCCAGAGACTTGCCTAGTCTGAAACTTTCCTAACCATCCAATCATCCTCAGGCACAACTCTCACATGTTACCATGTCACACTATCACTCAGGGGCATGCACTCTCTGAGTTACACCCCTAGCTCTATTTCACTTTTTATTTTGAGACAAGGTCTTGCTAAGTTGCTGAGGATCTTGCTGAGTTTCTGATGCTGGCCTCAAACCTGCGACCCTACTATCTCAGCCTGCCAAGAACTGGCATTATAGGCATGTACCATCATGCCCAGTCAGATGAAAAACTTTGAACAACTCCCTGTTGCCTATGGTGAAACTTCCAAATAGGGTAGCCACACATGAGTAGCAAGTGCTGGGAGGTATTGATCCCCCTCTGTTCTTGTTGCCATAGGATAAGACATAGGACACCCTATTGCAAGCAGCCTCTTCTCCTCACACAGTGGACCCAGTTAGTAAGATCACTGTCATGTGTGATGCATTGATTTGAGTCTTTAGTCCTATCCCCAGGTCTATAGCATTGTCTTCCAAGACCCTCCCCAATCCCCTTCAAATCCCATTTCATTCACACCTTTTACTCCTTCAGGCGTTTCCCATTCTAGCCAGACTCCTCTAACTCCCAGATCCCCTTGACTCTGTTTTCCCTGCTGCAGATGCCCACCCGTTAGTTTACTACAGCTGTCATAGCAAAGCCCCCCAAATCAGATGACTTAAACAAGAGAAATGTACCACCTCATTATGTGGGAGGCTGATGTCCAAAAATCAAGGCGTCAGAAGGGTTGTTTCTTTCTGAGGAAGGCAGATCTGTCTCAGGCCTCTCTCCTTGGCTGGTAGCCAGCCATCTCTTCCCTATTATCTCTTCACAATGCCTTCTCTCTATGAGTGACTCTGTGTCCACATTTCCTCTTCTTATAAGGACAACAGTCATAATAAATTAGGGGCCACCTAAGTAACCTCATTTTAATTGGACTACCTCTGTAAAGACCCTGTTTCCAGATTGGGTCACATTCTGAGTACTGGAGATTACGACTTCCTGTGAATTTTAAGTGGGCACAATTCAACCTACAATAGCCTCTTACCTCCATTTCTCCACATCCACATCATACGCACTGTTCTAGGGCTATCAGAAGGCATATCTTCCCATGACACTTCTCCTGCTCTGCCATTTGGAAGCTACATTCCATTCTTTGAAATGCCTGCACTATAGGCACAAACTACAATTAACCTCTTAGAATACTTACCTTTGTGGGCATATCCTGGAAGACAGGGATGATCTTGTTCAGATTTTTTCTAACTCATAACACCTACCACAATAAATTATACACAACAAATACTCAGTATTTGTGGAAATAATAAGTCACCATCCATCTTAGTAATGGTCTTTGTCACATAGCAAGCTGGTGAGACAAGGGGAATGTCAAGTATTTGGGAAGACCATAAACTTTCTAGACTTTGAGGTCTCTGACTGGACATGCTTTTGGTGATGAAATCATGGTGCTACACATAATGGCCATGAAGAATTTTCTATCTGTTCCAGTTTAGATACCAATATGTCTAGATAACAAGATGACCTTTGGAGATAATGCAGGTTGAAACCAACATGAGCCAACAAGATAGTGGCATCATTCTAAAAATAAACTTTCACTTTTTTTGGCATGTCTAGATATGGACTCAGTAGCAAATTTTCCACTATTTCAGAATCGTACACATTTAGTTACATTCAACTGCCCATAAATCAGCTTAACAGTGGCTATCACTCCATGGTCTACTGGATATCATTTCTCTTGATGGATTTAAACTTCTGAATTCCCCATTATTGGCCCACAGGTCACTAGGCTGAATCGAGTATTTATCTACCGCTAAAGGGGCATTTTCTCCTGGCTCCATTTAACAAAAGGGAGCTGAATAATATATAGCATTTCCAATTTTTTCTTATTAATATCTATCCATGCTGATACTACCTACTCCATCTGCATGCCATGAAACACTGGGTACAGAGTGGGCCTCTCACTTTTTTCCCAAATAAAAATATATATTCACTAAATTTTTCTTATTAATTAAATAAGGAAATCAGACTAGATATTTTAAGGAGAAAAAAGGGACTTTGTCAGGTCTAATACAGTTCCCTGCCTTGAATGAAGCAGGAATCAATCAGAAGAGCAAAGATGCATATACTGAAATTGGTCTAATCAAGACCTTCTTCCTTTGGAGAGAAAAGGAAGAGAGGAAGTTCAGAGGACACCCAGGCTGCCCATTCCCTGCTGGTTCTGATACATTTAGCAGTTCCGAATGTTTCCAAAAATGTTTAAGAAACTGCCCCCCTGGGCTCTGTTCCACCATCAATCTGGTGTGTGGAATATTGATAGATAGATAGATAGATAGATAGATGATAGAAGATTGATAGATGATTGATAGATGATAGATGATAGATGATAGATCGATATAGATAGATGATAGATAGATAATGATGATAGATAGATAATGATGATAGATAGATAATGATGATAGATAGATAGAAGATAGATGATTGATAGATATAGATAGATGATAGGTAGATAGATGATAGATAATGGTGATACATATAGATAGATGATAGATGATGATAGATAGATAATGATGATAGACAGATAGATAGATAGATAGATAGAATATGTGGCAATGTATATATTATTGCCAATGACAGATCATCATTTGGCCAGATGATTAGGAGGTGTGTAAGAAGAAAGAGCTGCTGAGCTCTGCTGGCAGGAAGCAATCTCTGCTTCATGTTGCACAACTACCTGGGTGTACACTAGTACTAGTCATAGCCTAAAACCTCACACTGCTGGTCAAATTCTGTGCTGATTTGGTTAGAGTTAGACAAACTAAATACTTCATGAATGTAGCAGGTGTAACTCTATTAAACGTGCATTTGGAATTTATCATACAGCTTTAGTCATACGCGTACAAACACTGTTTGTAATAAAAAAACAACCATTGCAACAACCAAGGCTGCATCAACACTGGTTAGTAGAAAATACTATGATACATTTATGGGCTGGAATGCTGTGTATGTGCAAGCAAGCATCAGGCTTTCCATGTACTGATAAGGAAAGTCCTCTTAGAGATATTACCATGTTTAAAAAAAAATATCAAAGGGGTATGTACATGATTTGTGTAAAACCAGAAAAAAAGGAAGAAGCCCAGAATACAGATATGCTTGCACATTTTGCTGTCCATAAAGAAACTTGAAGGACACATAAACAAATAGCTAGCTTTTTGGAGACAGCAGCAGGAGTTAGCATAGGAACTGGTCAACTTCTAGGCAAAAGTGAGAAAGACTTTTTCTCTTTATGACTTTTAGTATTCATTTGGATTTTTGCTCCACATAGATAAATTAGCTAATAAAACATAAAATTTAAGTTTAATTGAAATACTGAAATATCAACACAGATACATACAATCCACTTTATTCTGTTTAACTAGCTGACATGTTTTATAGAAATGATCTTACCTCCAGAAATTAGTAATCCTGAATACCAAAAATTTTAGAATATATATAGCACAATACCCTATCTCTCTTTAGCTTTTATGACCAGTCACGTGGCCTTTAATTTATTACATATACTTTATTTGTGAGAGTAAAAGTGATTATGTCGCACCTCTAGCCCTCTTTGTCCACTACTCATGATTTGTATATGTAGTCAAACAGAGTTTAGTCTCAGCTGATTATTTAGATATTGAACACTGTTTGCAGATTGCTGATACCTTCAGTTATTTGGTGAACCCTTGAGTGATTATTGTGGATTTTTATTAACTTTATAGAGGTTTAGTAGAAAAAATATGTTCTTTAATCACTAACTTTCCTAACTTTTTGCCCCCATCATCCAATTACAAATGGCAAAGAACATGCGATGCATTTACTAATGTTTACCATTATCTAAGGAGACTGTCTCCTCTAGGGATATCTAAATCCTAAAAGAAGAAAGATAAACAATTTAAATCAAACACTTATAAAAACACAAGGGATAGGAGCAAAAGGGTGTGTTTTATGCAATAGCTTAGCACATGGAGCTGAGTTCCCTTTTAAGTCTCTGACTCATTTCCCATTTCTAAATTACTAAGACCGTCACCTCACCTAACCCTGTAGCATTTTTTGCCTAGAATATTAGAACAGCTTTTCTGGACTTCTTTTCCTTACATCTCTCTCCTCAGTATTGATGTTAATTTATCTACAAATAGAACAAAATACACTTGAAGGAACAATCTCATATTTGTTTTACAGTAGATTCAACAGAAACTTCTGTTTGCATATTAGAAACCTTTGCAACCCAAGTTGCTTCATCCTAACTTCCCTGTGATCTCTCCCTTCCTCTCCATCAATTCTCTGAAGTCGATTTCCAGGTTCTCCCATTCCATGTTCCCCAGCTTTTGCCCATCTTGCTCTCCTGATCTAGCATGCCATATTGATCAAAGCAAACCAGCGGTCTAACAGAGGAAACCTACGAGCCCCTATGACCAAGGAAGGAAACCTATCAATATAAGAAGGTTACGCTTGAAGTGAATCCGAAGTTTATTTGTATTCCCTTCATTTAAAAATATAAAATACTAGCATTTGCATTCAAGTCCTAACTTGGAGGGGGTTAGAAGCTGTCTTTTTAGACTTTGAATTAACACAAACACTCAGGTATAAAAACTGCCCTACCATGTCTTTCTTTGGAGGGAACATCTGACATGAAGCAGTCAAAAGTCATTTAGGGACTGACATTGACATAACTTTGCCACAAGCAACTAAAGCAATTACCAGAGCTGGTTTGGGCACAGCTGAAACACCTTGATAAGGCAGCAGTGAAAAATGACACATCACACAACCTGAATGGTTTCATCAGCACAACACTAAATCAGCATGTATGTCTCCAACACCCCTCATTCTGTCGATAATAGAATAATCAAACAGAAAGGAAGAATGTTGCCTCCAATTTCTGCTGACAGTCGGAAATGAAAATCAAGTGATACATGCCTGTGTTGTGTCTTTCAAACGCATTTTAGCCAAGATGGTTTCAATTTACTGTCCCATAAACCACTGCCTACTTTAAACAAGTGTGGTTTGTAGTTAATAAGCACCAGATAAGAAGGGACTACATTTATTTGATTGCTCATTTTGTCAGAAACTGTGATGTTTAATACACTTAACAAAAAAAACTAAATCCAAAGATAGGGCCTAAGATTAGGCCCAACTCAAGTTGATGGAAACCAATCTATTTTTGACAGGATACAATGAAAAATGGTACCAAGATGAAAATTTTGATGTAGGGCTCTGTGAGACCACTTTTTTATAGAAATCATGGGATGATATTGTTTAAAGGCCATCTTCACCCCTGAAATTGGTGTTCCCTAAATAAAAATAATATCTGCTTTCTATCACATTCAGCCCAATGATCTAAATCCTGACTGATAGGTGACCTCGGTGTCTCATTACTGTCACTTCCCATCATGCACTGGGTCATCACTAAAGGCTTTCTCCTCTCCTGGCTCTTGCCTCATCCCACCAAACCAGTCCCTTAAACCCCCTTTGTTATTCATCTTCTCAGTCAATTCCATCATTCTACCCTAAACACCATCAACAAGAAATAAAAATGCAAGCTTTAATAAGAAATGTGTACATATCAATGCTTATACTTAACACTGGATTCAGTGTTTTGATTTATATTGCCAAGTTCATAGCATAAGCAAACTGCTCCCATGTTGTGGGTGAAAAATGGTTCACAAAGAAACACAAAAGTACAGTACTTGGGAGGCTGAGACAAGAGGATCACAGGTTCGAGGCCAGCCTGAGCAACTTAGCGAGACCCTCCACAACATAGTGAGACTTATTATTATTTTTTTTTTTTTTTTTTGCGGTACCAGGGATTGAACCCAGGGGCGTTTTACCTCCGCGCTACACCCCCGGCCCTATTTTTTATACTTTATTTTGAAATCGGGTCTCACGAAGTTGCGGAGGGCCTCACTAAGTAGAGAGAAAGAGAGAGAAAGAAAGAGAGAGAGAGAGAGAGAGAGAGAGAGCTGAGGCTGGCCGTGAACCCGGATCCTCTGGTCTCCGCCTCCCAAAGTACTGGGATTACAAGCGTGCGCCACCACGCCCGGCCGAGACCTATTTCAAAATAAAAAATACATAGGGTGGCAGTGTAGCTCAGAGGTAGAATGCCCCTGGGTTCAATTCCCAATACTACAAATAAACAAATAAATAAAATCAAGCTTCACAGAAAAAAAAAGTATAAAAACACAAAAGTAAAAAGTCAAATATGCATCATGTAGAAAAAGGACAAAGAAACTCCAAAGTGTTTTCTTCTTCCTTCTTATAGTCCATTTATAGATAATGTGGGAATATATCCTCTTTTATGACCAGAACTATGGTGCTTGGATTTTAAAACACAAAAATGTATTATGTATTTAATGAAAACTCACTTTACCTTGGGATAGAATAAACATGGACCTAGGCGAGACTTTGAGTGGTCATTAAGTCACTCTCTGGTCCAAGGACAAGGCAAACTTAAATCCCAAAAGAACCATGAATCTGTCTTCTTAAACCCTTCCATGTGTCCTTCATTCTCTGTGATTTCGAGTTAAAAATTAAAAGGCCAGGGACACTGTGGTTTTGTGAGATAACCAGTTGAGGACAGTTTAGCAGAAAAATGACCTAGATCTCAAACTCTCTCATTGTGCTTGCATTTTCCTTATTGAAATGGACTGTGACCTCCACCCTGTGGTGTAGTGACCCCCAGACAGTGGAACTGACCCCGCCCCCTTCCTGCCTGTTGGGTGGGTGGTTTCCACATCTTACTGCCTCACACTTCCCAGAATCAACACTGACTCTTCAGTCAACACCTACATCCTGATGCTTATTTTCTGTAAAAGATTTCTACATTCAATTTTCAAAAATACTTTCATATTTTCCATGCATGCTATTATTTCAAAACCAACCTCTTAGTAGGAAAATCTCCTGTTTCCAAATACTTCTTTCTGGGAAACAGAACTCAAAGAAGCATAAAGACCTCTATTGGGATAGAACAGTGGTCACTAGAAGTTAGGAAGGGAAGGGAGGTGGGATGGGGGAGGTTAGATATTGGGTACTAAAATACAGTTAGGTCTGAGGGATAAACTCTAGCATTTTTGTGCATAGGATGGCTATAGTTCACAACAATTTATTAAATACTTTATAAAGGACTAGAAAAATTGAGTTCAAAGATTCCTACACAAAGCAATGATAAATGTTTAAGGAGATAAAAATATGTACTAACCTGATTTGATCATTACACATAGTATGTATGTTTTGAATTATCATACTGTACCCCTTAAATATGTACAACTTGTGGATATCAACTATAAAGACTACAACTATAAAGAATTACAAAAAGAAAAAAGACTTCTAATGAATTTACCTCACTGAAAATATTTTGGGGTCAACATTTTAGCAGAAGATGCATTAAACATGAGCCCACATGTTTTATTTTTTACTAAAATACATTAACTTGTGCTAATATCTGATATATTATTTCACTACTACCTACTACCTATTGAGAAACTATATATACATATATTTGATTTTATACATGTCTGATTTTTTTATATATCAGACACTAAGGACACTCTAGTTAAGAGAGGTCAAATTCAATTTAATGCACCATATAAAAGAGGTAGAGAACACAGGGAAACCTATACATTTTTTTAGAGGAAAAATCCAATTTTTACTCTCCTTATTTTACTTTCTTGTACTCCATATCATCAAAAAAACATACTTTAATTTGTTTCTCAGTGAACTGACATTACTTAACTGAATACCAGCTTTGCCAGCAGAGGCCAGATAAGTAATATCCATGGTAAAATCACTTCTGATGTTTCTTGGACTCCTGAAAAAGCCACTGCAGATTCTAAAGAGTTAACATTTATATCCAAATATTAGCTAGACTATATTTGGAGTTTCTCATAAGTGTATATATGGCTGCTAAAATGGGCTCACATGCCATTAACTACTTAAAAATAAAAACACTACCTGGGCATGGTGACACACACCCGTAATCCCAGTACATGGGAGGCTGAGAGAGAAGGATTCTTGGTTCCAGGCCAGCCTCAGCAACTTAGCAAGACCCTTGGCAACTTAGTGAGACCCTGATTCAAAAAAAGGGGGGTTCTGGGGGTGTAGCTCAGAGGTACAATGCCTCTGGGTTCCACCTTCAGTATCAAAACAAACTACAAACAAACAAACACATAAATAAATAAAACCAAGAACCCAATTCAATATCCATAAATGCAAAAATAGTCTCTAGTACATTTCGTTTTATATTGTATATCCCTTATTCTTCTCTTCCAAATATATTTTAAGAGTTCCTTAAGGGCATTATTAAATTAACCATGGGATAAATGAAACTAATCAGAGTCATTGTGTTGGATTTCCTTACGATGAGCTGTGAATTTTGTGTGTGTGGTTCACTGTAGAGCTCCCATCCTGGTATGAAAACCATACCAGGCAGCCACATCACCTTACCATGTCACACCACCTTTTCTCCCGCGGATATGCCCACAGCTATCTCTTGAGCACTACAATGTACTAGGCAGAATGCTGCCAAAGATAATGAAGCGTGGTCCTGCCTGAAAGGATATGGTGGTTTTGTATGTGGGATTTGCACTGTAGGATGAGAGCCTAGTTTGATAGTAGCTATGATGAGAGGTGACGGTTGGGTGTTACAGGTCATATGAGAGTGAGAGAGCGAGGCATAGGGAATGAACAGAGGTTCATTTTCTGCAGAGGAGGTAACCATGCAAAGCAGAAGCATCCCAGAGAGAGAGAGAACAGCAAAACAGCCGTCTATGAAAGTTTACATCTGTGGTTATAATTGTAACCTGGAACGTAAATGTGGAACATTGAGGTATGAAGTTGAACCAAAAGGCAGCGGGCAATTATTGAAGGAATGGTATTTCATGTTGAGATGGGGGAATTCCTTAATTCACAAGTCCCAGGAGATGCTTTGGGAAAGAAAAAAATAAATAAATAAACCTTCCATGTTTCAATAAGTCTGGCCAATACTGTCAATTAAAGTGTTTGAGAAATATTGTGGGAAGGAAAACAATTTGATGGTATTGAGCCCAGCTTGTCAAATACATATGATTGCAGAAATCCCCTTTACAACAATGCCAATGACAGCAGGCTGGGCTACTTGGCCATGGAATATATTTTGGCAAATGCCACTGTAGGGAAGGGGAAGCCATTGAAACACTTGAAGCAGTCGGCATTTACAAAGCTTTGCTTTGCCAACAGTGAGAAACGAATGGAAAAGCAAGACCACAGGGAAGATGGTGGGCGGGCATCTTTGTACTTTACAATTGGAGACCAAAAGGGAGGCGTCTCTAGGACCCTTCTAGTCTCTAGGACCCTTTTTTTGGTAGTGGTACTGGGGATTGAACCCAGAGGCATTCTACCTCTGAGCTACACCACCAGCTCTATTTTATTTTGTTTTATTTTTAATTTTGAAACATGGTTTCAGTAAGTTGCGGAGACTGGCCTTGAACCTACAATCCTCCTGTCTCTGCCTCCCAAGTACTGGGATTATAGGCGTGAGCCATCACACCCAGCTACGAAGTCATTTTTAATAATTGACTTCATCATCTAGAAACAATTGCTGCCAGTGAGTTATAAACTTTTAGTCTTTTCAGAATAGATAGTCCTTGCAGAGGTAACTGAAATGATGAAGTACTGTATTACTGAGGCAGAAATGGTAAAACAATTACCAAATGAGAAAATGAGAGATAGTACTTTTTTTTGGTACTGGGGATTGAACCCAGGGGCATTCTACTTCCAAGCTACACCCCCAGCCCTATTTTTATCCTTTATTTTGAAACAGGGTCTCACTAAGTTGCGGAGGGCCTAAGTAGCTGAGGCTGGTCGCGAACCCGGATCCTCCGGTCTCAGTCTCCCAAGTACTGACATTACAAGTGTGTGCCACCACACAAGGCTTGAGAGAAAGTACTTTGAAGCACTGATTACATTTGGGGATGTTTTACCTCAATAATAGTACACTTAACATATTGATGTTCAAATACTTTTCATACTATTACCACTACTCTTTCATTTTAGCCACCCCAATTTAAATTATTTATTAATTTACTAATTAGCTTATTTCTTTTTGCAGTACTAGGGATTTAATAGTCCCCTGCATGTTAGACAAGCTCTCTACCCCCCACGCTGGACCTGCTGCCCCACTGTATTATGTAATATTAGATGATAATGGAAAATGTCCTTCTCATTCCCAGACATAATTTTTATAAGCTTTCAATCACTTGGTTTGGACTGAAATCAGAGATATACCTTCTGGACATATACATGCAATGTTATGTCAGATGATTAATATTTTTGAATGCCAATTTCAAAGTCATTCAGTGACTCTGATTTCAGGCAGTGAGCTTTAAAATTTTTCAAAAAGTAATGGTATCTTCAAAAATCTGTGTCAAACTAACTGAAACATGGCGGTCATACCAGAGCCTTCTTCCGGAATCCCGCAAGGACAGCTGAGAGAACACTGGCGCTCATGGCTTTTAAGGAGGCTTTTCTCCTGTCAATATTGACTGTGGAAACCTAAGAGGAGTGGCTCTACTGGGTGTCGCTCTGTTGCATTACAGGCTTTATTATTGGCAAGCAAACTGGCGAGGAGCTGGGAAGGCCAGGTTTATTGGCTGTAAAAGTATCCATCCCAGAGGAAGACTTAACTGCACTCAAGTCCTTAATGGATCACCTGTTGGTTCCATTTCCAATTTAGTCTCATTTTGTGAACTCTAAGAGAGTGCTAAACTACTGAAGCTGATAACAACAAATCAGGCGACCACAACCCTTCCTCGCTGAAATTAAAAACAGCCTAGCCAGCAAATAGGCTGCTAAATACCTTTAAGTAAGTAGGCACCCCTTACTACTAGTGAATCAACATGTGTATCATGTGTATCATTCTCTAAAGCAAGGAATCAATATGCACTCTTTTGTTTTTTGCTAACGACCCTCATTCCTACTTTAATTTCCATAGGTTGAGTGAAATGATACCTCAGTTCTTTTTCCTGCAAAAATGTTCACCTCGACTTTTAGTGACCCCTTGCTTTGTCTCCATTCCTTGGATCCTAGGGAATGTTCTTTATTTGTTCTCACCAACTCCTGCTCATCCTGCAGGTAAGAGGCAGACCACTCATTGGAACATGTCCCCAGAGCCCCCTGCCTGCCTCCTCTGCAGCGAGCTCACACTCAGAATCACTACATTAGCAATTTCTAGTAATTAGTTGAACGCTTGCCTGTATTCACAGTCTTGCACACAATGGTACCAGGTGGCTTGACATATAGGTGGCTACAACTTCTGTCTTCTTTCTCTTGTTTTTACGCACTGTATATATATTGAACTGGGGGAAATTACTATTATTTCCAAAATCAAGAATTTTTAACTCGGACTTCTTGATTCTTACAAAATGGAGGGTTTTCCAAATCACATGCTGAGGTGATATCCGAGGGTTTTTACAGCATTATCTGTCATAAATCCTCTGTCCCCAAAACTTCCATATGCTGATTCTTCTTCCTAGAGGTAAAATAGACCCCTGGTAGGGTGGTATCAGAACAAGCGGCTTCCAAGTCCATTTGCATCTGTGTGACTTTGGTCTGACTTGGTCTCAGTCTCCTTGTTTATAAAAAATGGTGATTGTTCAGACAATAAGAATTGACTACTAGATCACATCCCATGGCAGGGCTTCACCTGAGAAAAGTCCTCTCATAATCTTATTTATTTATTTACTTTTTGTGGTGCCGGGGATTGAACCCAGGGGTGTTCTACCTTCAAGCTACACCCTCAGTCCTATTTCATTTTTTTATTTTGAAACAGGGTCCTGCCAAGTTGCTGAGAGCCTTGCTAAGTTGCTGAGGCTGGCTTTAAACCTGTGATCCTCCTGTCTCAGCCTCCCAAGTAGTGGGGTGACAGGCGTGCACCACCACTCCTGGCTCTCTCATAATCTTAACATAAGTCAGAGTAGTATGATTTCAAAATGAAGGACCTCTTTACTTAAATAAAAGGGGGAAAAAGATCCTTGCATACAGTCAACTTCATCTGCACTGAATTCCTTTACACATATCTATGTGTTTCTAAGCAGTCTGTTTTCATGAACTGTATGGGTTTCCTAGTGCTTCCATAACAAATTACCACAAACTTGGTATATGCAGACAACAAAAAATTATTCTCCCACCATTCAGAAAGCCAGAGTCTAAGAGTAAGCATGGGCAAGGCTGCACTCCCGCTCCACACTCTAGGGAAGACCTGTCCTTGCCTTTGCCTGCATCTGGGGGCTTTAGGGGTGCCTGGGTTTATGGCTGCATCACCTTGATATCTCAGCTGCGTCTTCCTGATGCTTTCTTCTCTTTGTGCATGCACTCTTCTTCTGTCATTTATACGGACACTTGCCACTCCATCTAGCTCCCAACTGAACAACACAGGATGATCTCATCTCAAAATCCTAATTAAATTATACTTTCAAAATCTGTTTTGCAAATAAGATCACATTCATAGTGTTTAAAGGTTAAGACACAGACCTGTAAACATGGCTTTGGAATATACCAAAGTAGATAATCTATATTGACCCCAAATCTGTCCTAGCCAGTTTATTATGCTTGATGTATTCACAAAACAGAAGTCAAGATAGGGGTCTGGGAGACAGTACTGAACACATGGACAGTGTTTCTTTTTTTTTTTGTTTTCAAGTAAAATCCCACTGTTTAAAAAAGTTGCTTTGAATATTGTGATTGCATTATTCTACATTTCTAATGTCTTCAAGAGGAAGTTATATTTACTATAAATTATTAAAAGAAGTAAGTATGAATAATTTAAGCCAGCTTTCCACAGTTAAATTTACAGAGTTAAAGGTCAGCAGCCGACAGCATAAACCACAATGTGCGGGCACTTCCTGTTGGGTCAGAGTTCTCTTAAAAGTGATTTATGATCTGTCTACTGTTGCTAGTGGACATCCCTGTAGCCATGCTGATCTCTCTCAGATGTGCCAATTTTATTGGGAGAGACTTATTTAGTTGCTTGTTTGGTTTTAAATGAAAATAGAACCACATTCAGATAATTGCAGACATTCCAATTATCATTGTATTGAGTCAAATATATTTTACTTCAGAAACTATTAGCATTATCATTACAATGAGCATTCAGTAAAAACTGTACTTTGAATTTTGAACTTTCCTAGAGCTGACAGATCGTGTCAGCAAGCCACAGCTCCCAGTCAATCACTGGGTCACAAAGAGAAGCCATACTCTGCAGTATGCTGTTGCTAAGCTCGGATGTTTGGCAGGCTATGTCTTTTAAATGCATTTTCAACATATGATATTTTAAACTTATGATGGGTTTAATCAGAGTGTAACCTCATCGTAAGTCAAGGAACATCTGTATTGGATTTTAGTAAAGAATAGCATTTACCCAGGCACAGTGGCCGCTTGTCAGTAATCCCAGCTACTTGGGAAGCCCAGGCAGGAGGATCACAAGTTTGAGGCCAGCCTGGGCAACTTATGGAGTCCCTGTCTCAAAATAAAATTTAAAAAGGACTGAGGATGCTGTTCAGTTAGTGCAAAGCCCTGGTTTAATCTCCAGTACTGCAAAAACATACATAAACAAATGAGAATAGTAGTTCATGAAAATTACTACCAAAAGAAAAATGAATCCTGTAGACACTGGAGAAGAGGCACTAGGTTGGGAAGGCCTGTATTCTGTGCTCTTTTGGAGTGCTGAAGAACTGAGATGATGCTTGTATTTATGCAATGAGTTTAAATCTTAACATGTATGCAAGCCAAAATGTGAGGGATGAATAATCCTGAATCCTATCTTGCCCCAGCCACCTTAAGGACACGTGCTTTAAATTATATATGCTGCACAATTGTGGCTGAAAATCATTCATTCAGTCAATCAATATTGAAAACCTACTAAGTGCTGTGTACAACTCCCTCAAGTCAGGCTCTGTGCCTGACTTGTGTCTGACTAATAATCGGACAAGTGTCTTAATCTCTGTATATAAAGATGAAATAATATAAAAAGAGGAAAAGAGTAGAGCCCTAAGCTAGCTCAGCATGCATGTTTTGAAGGAACTGTCGCTGTTGTTGTTTGCTTTTTCAAATGGCCTGCTTCACTCAACACGCCTGGATTTAGGGAGGGGATCAAGTGCAGAAGAAAACATTTTCCTGATTGCACAGTTAGAGGAAAACCTCCAAGTGTTTTATAGAAATGGATCCTATATGATTATAGAAGCTGCAAATCTCTTCATGAACCTAGACAGTCTTGCCAATTTTCCCCATGTATATATATCTTTTCTATCTAAAAGTTTTGCTTTTCCTGAACTTCTACATTTTATTTTCAATGCATATCATATTCTTTCTTTACTGCTAAAGTGGAGTCCGTGTTTGAGATGTTTATGGTTATAGCTTTTTTAAAAAAAGCATTAACTTTTGGGATTTTTTTTTATTTGGGTAGTGGGGATTGAACCCAGGTGCATTCTAACTCCAAGCAACACCCCCAACCCTCTTTATATTTTACTTTGAAACAGGATCTCGCTAAGCTATGAGACTCTTGCTAAGTTTCTGAGGTTGGCCTCAAACCTGTGATCCTCCTGTCTCAGCTCCCAAGTACTAGAATTACAGATATGTGCCACCACACATGGCTCTTATTAACTTTTTAAAAATACTTTTATTTGTGCAATATAATTATACATCATAGTGAGGTTCAAAGTGATATAAACATACAGGTACACAACACTTGGTGTGTTTTTCCTGTGGATCATTCTTAAATTTTCTTAAAAGACCAAATGAAGTCCAACTAAAAAAACATAGCATTGGCCCCTCGTGGTGCTAGATTAAAAACCTGGCTGGGAAAGTAGCAATATTGTCTCAGCATCCATTTTATCAATGAGACAAAAATACCTATTTCAGCATGTTGTCATGGGGCAGTGAACTATACTGATGCCCCTTGACTTAACATGGAGATATCACCTGATAAACCATGTTAAGTTGAAAATATCATTAAATCAAAAATGCATTTAATACACCTAACCTTTGGAACATCACAGCTCAGCCTGGCCAACTTTAAACATGCTCAGAACATTTATGGCAGTCGATAGTTGGGCAAAATCATCTTATCCAAAGACTATTTTATAATAAAGCATTGAATATTTCATGTAATTTATTGAATGCTGGTATACAAAAATTGCCAGCCACACAGTCCCCTGTAGAGTATTGGCAATTTGTCTTCATGGTCACGTGGTTGACCAGGAGCTACGGTCCACTGCTGCTGCCCAGCATCATGAGAGGATATCTATCATGTATCGCTAGTCCAGGAAATGACCAAAATTCACAACTTGAAGTAGTTTCCACTGAGTGCCTGCCCCTCACATCATTATAAATCAAGTCACTGTAACTTGGGAACTGAATGTATTTCTTGATTAACAAGCTATATTCTATCTTGATTCCTTTTATAATTGTAAAAATACAAAACAAATATTAAGAAATGAAGAAAGTCCACCCTAAAGAAGTGTACATGGCAAATATGCCATCGTTTCTTCAAATCCTTCCAGAAATGTCTGAGTATATAAGCGTATCTCTGTAGTTACCTATGGATATACATTAAGCTCTATATAATACCCCTTCGCACTTCAAAACACAAATGAGGTGTTTTCCATATACCTCTCCAGGTTGATTTTCATATTTACCAATATATCTTGAACTTCATTTCAAATCAGCACAATACTTTTTCATGGCTGTATATCATTATGAATGTAGAATTATTTATGTACCCTTTTTATTTGGTACTGGTGATTGAACCCAGGGACTTTCTACCTCTGAGCTACACCCCACCCCTATTTTAGTTTTTTAATTTGAAACAGAGTCTCACTGAATTGTGGAGGGCCTCCCTAAGTTGCTGTGGCTGGCCGCGAACCTGCGATCCTCCTGTCTCTGGAGGATCAACTCAAGTACTGGAGTTACAAGTGGGCACCACCACACCCAGCTTTTATGTCCTATTTTTGCCATTAAGCAGTTTTTGACTTTGCTTTCACAACTAATAATGCAATAAGCATTCCTGTCTTTAAATGATTTTCTATTCATGCAAGTGTATGCCTACAATAAATTTATAAAGTAGAAATCCTGAGCCAAAGAGAGTATGTATACATGCATGTCTGGGTGCTCTATCTCCATAGCTGACCAGCCCTCTGAAAACAAGGAAGCTATATCAATGCCAGAGAGATACACATGAAGGTTTCTACTTTCTTTCAATATTTTCAACACTTAAAATTGTTGCTAATATGATAGTTGAAAAAGGGAATTATTATTGTTGTTGTTGTTGTTGTTATTTTGTGGAACTGGGGATTTTACCCAGGGGCATTCCATCTCTGAGTTATGTGCCCAGTACTATTTTATTTCTTATTTTGAAAAAGGGTATCCCTAAGTTGCTTAGCCTAGCTTTGCACCTGTGATCCTCCAGTCTCAACCTCCCAAGTACTGAGATTACAGGCATGTGCTACCACATATAGCTTATTATTGCTATTTTAATTTAATTTCCATCATAACTTAAGGAGATCTACATTAACAGAATCTTTTAATTCAGAACACATTACATAACCTAATCCGAATGAAAATGAATTCAGAAAGTGGCTGAGTACTTAGTACTTAGCCTGTGAATCATGGCTGAATATGGCAACGTTAGAAACGTTTGCAAAACATCTGAATTACTATCCGTGCTTTAGTTATTTGACTAGTGATGTCTTTTTAAAAATCTATGCACATTGTCTACATTTGCCAAATCCATTTTTCATAGAAGGGAAATACTTCGATTTCCAGCAAGTCTACCTGATGACGAACACCTACGTTATGTGCTTACTTTACTTTTAAAGATATGAATAAAAGACGCTGCTGAATCCCATATACTTTTTGTAGGTCTTCAGCTGGGTTTGTGTACTTTTTTAAAAGAATAACTTCTTAAAAATTAAAAATACACAATGCATGCCCCAGAAATCACACCATGTGACTCATGCACTCTAGAGTTTGATAATTGCTCCCTAACTTATTACATGATTTCAAAGTCATTTTTATTTAGACTATATTAAAATACACAGTCATATCTCAAAATACTTGTCATTTTTTAGTGTTTACACCAAACAACTTTCATTGGCTACAGGATTTACAAACATATCAGGCAATCTTCAAACTCTAATGAAATAGTACTGTCTAGTATTATCCTAACATTTTATGGGGAATGATGGAAGCCGAGTGCTATGTATATATTCCAGCCACAGATTAGGAAGTGGTAAAGAATGGGCTAGAACCTGCCCTTAGCACCTCAGCGCTCGCCTCTGCTGGCTCTAGAATTTTAGAGAAGTAGTATTTCAGTGTCATTAAGGGACTTATTACCTGTTGGGCTCAACTACATTTTTGGTAGATGAAAAAATACATCTTGAGCATTTTTACCCATACATCCAGCACAGTCCTACCCATTACTGGACAGTTCTATTTAACGAAAAGATGAAGTGACTTGACCAATTTGATGTAACTTCCTCCTTGGGTAGAATTTTCTAGATCACATTTCCCAATCCTGAATCCAGTGCTTCTGTTGTCATTACTTCCACAAAGGAAACCCAATTCTACCTTAACCAAGGCATCTGCGATCATTTGGATTAATATTTAGAGGCGGATCTATCTTAGGAGCCAGATGTGTCTAATGAGAAGAGGTTTATAATGAGGCTCCACACAAAAAAATTAAGCACATCTGTTTAACAGATCATTTGTAATGTGTCTTAGCACTGATTAGTTTATATATATATATATATATATATATATATATATATATATATATAAGAATTCAGTGTGGAAGACCAAATCAATTTGCACATTGTTATTCATTTGGCAAACAATTAATAAATGTGTTTTCTGCTCACAGTACCCTGATAGGGGCTTCATAGGCCTCCAGTTCAAGACAAAGAGGCCTCATGCCCTAAACAGCTCCCTGTTATACCTACCTATATCATTCTATGAAGGTTATCAGGAAGGACATTATGATAAGTCATGAGAGAGAGCCTTTTGCTCCAGCTTTCTAGTCTCCACTGTCAGTCTCTGAGTTCCTTAAAGAGAAGAGTCTTTTTATAACCAGTCCCCAGCACAGAGTATTTTCTAAGTAAACACTTGATAATGCCTAGATAAATGAATAATTCCTACCCAGTGTTGTTCTTGAATTGCAGTGATTCCCAACCCTGGCTGTACATTACAGTCACCTGATTAACATTAAAAATAGCGGTACTCTCCATCGGACTCCACTAGCATTCTAATTAATCCCATTGATTAATTAGGGCATATGCCTACAATTTTGTATTTGTTTTGTCTTGAATGCCAATTTAATTTCATTTCCTTGTTTATCCTGGTGTCTCTTTAGGAAATATTCCTATAAAGACATCAATTCAAGGTATTACTAGTGACAAGGAAACAAGGAATTGCTGGTTGGGGACATACCCCATGGTGGAAAAGATACACGAACCAACATTTAAATTTTAAATTTAACTTTAAGTGTAGAGGTATGCGAATATCTCTCTTCCTCTTCTCTCCCCAATCCCCACCATAAGTTACTATTAGATTCCCATGATAGCGGTGGAGCCTGGGCAACAGACTGTAAGGGATAATGTCAAACGTCATGGGTCATTCTGGCTCTTTAAGTATTTATGAATGACCGAGGATTATAGAAGGAATAAGGGAAAGGAACATACATTAAATCAAAAGAACTGAGCACAAGCCCGGGGCCTAAAGCAGAAACAGAGTTGGATGGATGACTTGTGCCTCACATATGGTAATGTCAGGCCAATAAGGAGAATCTATAAGGCTGTCTTTCTGAATAGCTTTGGGGACCTGCAGTATCCCAAACCATTTTAATAGGGCAAAGCAAAGTTCAAGCTTAGCAACAAAACATGGCTACTCCCATTGAGAAACAGTCCAGACAGAAAGGACTCTGGGGTTGTTTGAAACAGAAAGATTCCCTTATTCTTTTCCTCTGCACAAGGCTCTCTGAAAGTAATTCATGACAAGTCATGCTCCTCCATGGCCAATCTGTGACAGGGGTCCATGCCATAGTCTCCTGTATAAGAGCATTTATCTATAGTAACACATTTCAACTCCTGCTCCAGAAGCATTATACCAGAATATTCTTTTTTTTTTTTTGGTATTTGTGTAAGAGTCATGATCTTATCCTTTCTTTTTTTTAATTTATTACATTTATTGGTGCATCGTAGTTATACGTTTTGATAAGTGTCAGGGTATCAGAAGCATGCATGCACACATTGCTCATTTAGCCCTCCCTCAAATCCACCCTATTCCCTCCCCCTTCCCTCCTTTCCATGCTCAGCATAGTGATTGACTCTGATATTCTTATGCCCCTTACCAAGTTTCTTACTACAAAGCACACCAGCACCACTCCCTTCAGACATAGCATTAACTTTGGCCCATTTCTCTCTCCATAGTTCAGAAAATTACTCTCTCGCCCAGTCTTCCTGGTCTTTGTAGCAAGACCACAGTCCCAGGCCTTAGTATGCTACCTCTGGTAAGTTAATGCCACCTTCCTGTGTCCCATCTTCCTCACTTTCAAATGGAGTCAATAAAAGAAGTTAATAAGGCACATTACCATCACTGTGTGTTTTAGCTCATATCATCTGTGACCACTATTCTCTTGCCTAGCATGCTTGTTCTCTCTATGATGATGAGTTTACTAAGTCTCAGAGTTCAGTCAACTATTCCAGCTACTGTGCTGCAGAATCCAGATGAAATCATAGTCTAGGGGAAGACACTGTGCTCTGTATTTCCTCAACCCTTGCTCCCGACAGAGAGAGGGTACCATCCATCTTTGCTCACCTCTGGTGGGTCATGAGCTCTGTCACAGACCCAACAGCCTGCTGCCAGGGCTTCATTTTAAAGAAAAAGGATAAATAGCAGCAGCACCTGTCAAGTTCCTTTTAAAGATCCCAAATGTAAATGAAGGTGATCCCCTAGAAGGCTATCTTTAATGAGTTCAAAAGAGTCTTGCAACAATGGTTGGATTTACATTCTTCTTTAGCATCTCTCACCTGGAGTCTGGATCCAGAGACAGAGGGAAAGAACAGAAGAGCTTCCCAGAGGTGAATCCTAAAATGTAAATTGCATGCAAAGCGT
The DNA here is from genome assembly GCA_004027185.1 of Glis glis. NCBI lineage: Eukaryota > Metazoa > Chordata > Mammalia > Rodentia > Gliridae > Glis > Glis glis. The sequence continues at coordinate 8,010 of PVJS01003904.1, read as the reverse complement.
ACAAAATGTGAACAGATTGAACAAACAGATTGACTCTCAAGGACAAAGCTCGAATTCACATATCCTTCCAGAATCATCAGACCAGGATTTTGTAAAACTAAGCTAACTAAAGCTTAACCTTCTGCAATTATTATTATTATTTTATGTCAGGTCTTGCTACATTCTGAGGGGACATAAGTAATTTAACCCTTTAATCACTGCCCCTCAGAAATATCACAAACCTGTTAATCCACAATTTACTGATTTTCCCCCAAAATGTTTAATTCCTATATACCTACCTCAACAGGCCATTAAAATATGCATATGGAAGAAAGTCAAGGATTGAAAAATAACTTGGACAGCTTGGCAAATTGGCTTATAAGTAATTTAAAAGCTCTATTTTACTTCCTAAATTGTCTTGGAAATGAGAATTTTTAACTCAGTGCTTTTGAAAATGTTTGATCTCATAGGTTTTTTTTTTCAGTTTAGGAGGTATTATTTAGCATAATAAAAATAGGTACAATACATCCAAAAGAGGTCATTATTATTTTTTTCGTTTTTCTATTCTTTCAATTACAGAAGTAATGCCATGCTGACTACAGGAATTCAAAGAGAATTATTTATAATTTCTAATATGTAATAAGTGGATGCTCTTGGCTCCTGTCCCACAATCTCACACTCAGTATTTATCTACACTGATGTGCGTATCTCCTTTCTAACTTCCAAAATTGATTCATTCGGCATTAAAAAAGAAAATAAGTTTATTCTACTCAACAATTAGAATAAGAAATGTCTATTATAGGTAACAATGTAGATAAATTTCCAAAAGGTTTTCTAAATAAAAGAAGTCAGACTCAAAAGAGAATATTTTATATGCTACCATTTATATGGCTAGGTAAATGAGATCCATCATGAGAAAAATCAGATTGGTGGTATTTTGAAGCAGAGACGGAGAAATAACTGAAAGTGGGCCTCGATGAAATTCTCAAGGATGATGGGAATATTCTAAATTTTTACTTGGGTGATGTGACATGAATGATACTTATCAAAACTCACCAAATTGTGCACTTAAAATGTATTTATATAAATTAAGTCAAAATAAAGTGATTTTTTAAAAAAACAATAACCTGGTAGTTATTTGACTGTGTTTACTACAAATATGATATACATCCTCTTTATCTACTCTGGAATAAAAAACATCAATGTGATTTGTCAAGCAGAGAGGAGTCAAAACTGTGGCCAATCAGGCTATTTGACCTGTATAAGGAAAAAGATAAATAAAACAGAAAATACAACAGTCTGCATAAAGTAGAGATTCTACATCATCTCACCCTGGGGCATCCATGTGTGTTGACTGTCACAATGGTCCAGATGTAGGAGCGAGAGCAGTACGTGCTGAGGGAGACAGTGCACCTTGCTTTACCTCATTCTACTATGCTCATGAGAATTTAACTCAAACCTCCTGTAAACCTCCTGCAAACCTTCCAGAAGGCACCACTCTTAATCCACTGACTAATCCCTCACTTTTGCTATTAAAAACCGTAACTGTGTATATCTTTCAGAATTATTTGATGACTTCCGTATCTTGATTTACTTGGCTGACACTGTCTGCGTTAAGCACTCAAGTTACTGTTTCATATGTTCCCTTCACAACTCTTTCTAAATTAGCTGGGAGAATTTTAATCTGTTCACTAGCTGATTTTCTAAAGGTTCTGAACTATTTTACATGGGCCTGCTATTTTATGTAATTCCATTTTTCCTATGGCTCCGTAAACCATTTTAACATAAAACTGACAAGGCCTCAGATACTTTACAATTCTAATTTTATTTGTTTACTTACTTACCTACTTAATTCCTTTTTTTTTTTTTTTGGCAGGTCTGGGGATAGAACATAGGGCCTTATACATGTTGGACAAATGCTTGGTAACTGAGCTCCCTTCCCAGCCCCTTTTATCAACCTTGTATAAATTACAAAAGTTAATAAAACTACTAGCAGTACTTTTAAAAAAGAAATGTACATTTTATTGAACAGAAATACACTCAAATACATATACATGAATGTGTGTGTGTGTGTGTGTAAAGATACAATGACTTAATTGACCATTCTATGACACCAACAAACACAATTCTCATAAGGCCATCATATGACATTTGGTGAACTCTTTGCTATAAAAAGATAACTAAACTAATTTAAGAAAGCAAGTTCCCCTTTTTTGTTGTTATTACATAACGGCAAGTCTTGTGGATCTCACATACCATCTTTAGATTCATCTTTGCCAGGTGTTGGCAGAAAATCTGGCTTCGCTAGGTGCCAGTGTGTCATTCTACCCTCCCCCTACTCCCAGGATAGCAGATGTGTTAGTGTACACATAGATTTTCAAGGTAGATTTCAAGTCCTTTCCCTGGTGCATAATTTCCTTGATACAGAATTTTCACAACCATGGTTGTAAAAAATGTTTAAACAGAGAACATTTTGGTATGTTTGTAACTGGGATCCATCATTCAATGACATTCCACCAGGAGGCTATATTTAAACCTTTACACTGCCCTGCCTTATCAAAGGAGCAGTTTGGCATTTGGTATTTGGAGACAGCTATAAAGCTGCACCATCTGTACCACTCTGTTTCAAGAGGGACATCAATTTTTATCCTTGTTGGATCCTACAGGAATACTCTGCTAAAACTCAGTGCAGGCATGACTCAGTTATAATTCAGTCATCTAACTGTGGTCAAGGGTATATGTGGCAGACAGAAGCACTCGTGTTCATATATTTGGGTAAAAAAGACCACTGTTGTCATATATTCAACCACAGAGGCACTAGGCTTCTAAGTCATATTGACTGATAAAATATCTGGCAATAGTAGTGTCCTGAGATTCATACCGACAGTTTGCTTTTAAGGAAATCTTCCTGATTCCATTGGGCTTTTGCATGCTTGTTTTAATGGGTTTTACTTGGGAGCCTGAAATGTAGTTACAAACCTAACATATTTGCCACATATAGACATAAGAGTTGTTCCAACTATAGAGATTATAGAGTGGCTGCCTTGGCTTTCAAATAATTAAAGTAATAAAGCTATACTTGGTGGAATAAAACATTACAGAAATTCAGAGTTATAAGGAAAGGAAATAGTGTGTGAGAGCAATGTTAAAAGGTCATTCAACATAGGAAAAAGATGCATAAAAAAAGAATAGTAGCAACTTAGCAACTGACCTTTATTTTCTCTGAACGAACACAAGGAATAAATGGGCTGAAAGTACGTGTGAAATGTACGTTTTGCATTGGTAATGCACTCTATCCTGCTGGGAAAGTTGTTAAACATGGGGATAGGTGACAGGATTAAATAAATTTCCATTTTTCTAGATGGATAAAAGTGTGATATTGTGTGACAACTGTCTCAGTGGCCTATCCAAATACAAAATGCCTCAGCTTCGTGAACTTCTTTGAGATAAAATTATAAGTAACTAAAACTAGTTTTTTACTTGACAACTTTTTATACTCTGTTTCCCAGAGGAATTTAGATTTCTCAGGGTTGAATAGAATTTAACTTGATATTTTGGGTTTAAAACTACTTAACATCATTTGATAGTAAACGTTAGCATCCCTGAGGTTATTTCTAATCAGACAATGGATATCTTTCATATATAAGCATATAGCCGGGCATGGTGGCACACGCTTGTAATCCCAGTACTTTGGGAGGCGGAGACCGGAGGATCCAGGTTCGCAGCCAGCCTCAGCTCTCTCTCTCTCTCTCTCTCCCTGTCTGTCTGTCTGTCTGTCTCTCTCTCTCTCTCTCTCTCTCTCTCTCTCTCTACTTAGTGAGGCCCTCCACAACTTCATGAGACCCAGTTTCAAAATAAAGTATAAAAAATAGGGCCGGGGGCATAGCGCGGAGGTAGAACGCCCCTGTGTTCAATCCCCGGTACCGAAAAAAAATATATATATATATAAGCATATCACATACATCATGGGATTATTGAGAACATTCAATTTAGAAATCCATATCGTACTTGGCATAATTCCTGTATTACTATTAAGAAGACGAAAGCATGCATGTGAGTTTGGCATGATGAGCTGCCAGAAACCAAGAGTCATTTGCATACTTGTGTTTTTTACAGTTCAATGATATTTCTGGTGTGGTTTACTCTTAATCACGGCATGTGCATATCCTTATTTAGGGAAGAATAAAATGGCACATGTGATTTCTTTTGATTTACAAGATTTCTTCCAGAAGCTGAAGACAATCGAATGCAATCTAGGGTTCCACTGACATTCCGCAGACAAACTCACACACGATACTGATGAGCAGAGGATCCTTTCAGGGAAGCCAGCAGACCCCAAGGGAGAAGAATTGAGGTCACCAAACCACTGACCTCATTCATCAGATTCAGACAAGTGACTAAACAAAGTGTCTGGCTCTCTCTCTAAAAGCCACTGCTTTATGTATAAATGTACCAGGTACATGAACAAAATTTCTAAGTATTAGCATGTCTTCCTGAATCAGTATTCCGGTGATTCCCTTTCAGAAAGTGAATATTACGAGTTGCATCTAAAGAGACATAAATGTTATACTTTCAAAAGTAAGCTATCCTAACCCAAATTTAAGGAGCTTAGTTGCTCCAAGTAAAATCATTTCCTTTGGCAGATGTATTTTTATACCAAAAGTCAAAGTGTTCTATCTAGCACATACACAAAATGTGATATTCAAAATCTTAGCAAATATCACCAGAAGCAAACAAAATATCCATATTGGGATTTAATTATTGCCAACATTGCAATATGCATGTCATTTGGAAAAGAGGGTTTTAATGCTTAAAGGTGGGTGGGTTTGACAAATTACTCTGGAAAGTTTAAACCCAGACTCTCCTATAGAAATAGGTGGAGATAATTAAACATCTCTTCACTACATGTGGTTCTTTCCAGGGTACAGGGGGGAAGGTTGTAAACTCAAATTCATGATCCTACTTCCCCTGGACAGAGATGAAATTCCCTCAAGAGTGTTAATATATATCCCTAATATACACTAACTCACTGGCTGAGTTTGGTGGCATGGTCCTGTTCTGTTACTTGAGTTCAGCAAAGTATGTGTGTTTATGGGACCTTATAGCAAGCTCAAAGGGAGAAAGTGGGGTAGTGGGGAAAGAGACAAGACCAGGTAGCTATGGATACTTGAGTGGGATAATTGTTGAGTGTCATGCATGAACATGATATTGTAGAAGACATCAACCAAACATTAATAGCATAAACAAAATTCACCACTAATCAATATGAATGGACTAAATAAGACTGGAAAATATGTTAAAGTATTCTTTTTGTAGTACTAGGGATGGAACCCAGGACATTCTACCTCTGAGCTACACCCCAGCCCTATTTTATTCTTTTATTTTGAAACAGGGTCTCACTAAGTTGCACAGGGCCTCACTAAGTAGCTGTGGCTGGCTGTAAACTTGCAGTCCTTCTGTCTCAGCCTCCCAAGTACTGGGATTACAAACATGTCCCACCACACCTGGCATACTAAAGTATTTCTATAAAAATCTTTAAACTGGACACACAGAAAGAGACAAAATGTCACTAAATTTGTTTTTTGTGAACCAGTTATTGGAAAGAGTTGATCTTAACTGATTTGAAATGTCTGAGACCAATTAGGACTTCTATCAGATTTTCCTTTTCTTAAACTGGAGTTTTAAATGGTGTTTACCTTGTTTTTCCTCTGTTAAATTTAAATTTATCATTTCCTCCCTAGTTCTCAGCCCTGGCTGCACAGTGAAATTGCCTGGGAAGCATTCAGAGGATGCGATGTGGGGGCCCCACGTGCAGGGATGCGGGTTGAAGTGGTCTGCAGTGGAGTGTGGGTGTCGGTGTTTGTGAGTGGGACCAGTGTGCAGACTGGCTTGAGAGCTGTTGATTTAGACCTCAACTCACAGGCTTACGAAGTGATACTTCAAGCTTGACTAGATAAAGCAAGCACAGGACCTGGAGCAACAGGAGGCCCGGGTTCCATGCTCAGCTCCAGGGCAGTGCCTGGTCTGTGGCCTCACTTTGGGGAGGAGCTGGGCGTGTCTGTGGTTGTATGGGTTATGTCAAGGGAATTCTCAGTCAGCCTCTCAAAGAGTCATTTACCTCTCTCTGGTGACTGAATCTGCACAATATAAGTGAGGAGGTACATGCAGGCAGGATTATATATTGTGAAGAAAGCCAGTGGCAAAGCGTAAAAATGATATTAATGCCCCACTGACCTCCATGAAGCTTAGGAAGTAACCTAGCTTCTTTTCAATTAAGTCAACTTTTTTTTTTCTGAAAGAAAAAAAGAGAAAGATCCTACAAAACATTTTTTTTTAAAGAATCTACAAGGCATGCTGGGCATGGTGGTGCATTCCTGTAATCCCAGTACTTGGAAGGCTGAGACAGGAGGACAGCAGGTTCAAAGCCAGCCTCGGCAACTTAGTGAGACACTCAGCGACTTAGTGACACCCTGTTTTGAAATAAAAAAATGAAAAGAGCCGGGCATGGTGGCGCACGCTTGTAATCCCAGTACTTTGGGAAGCGGAGACTAGAGGATCCAGGTTCGCGCCCAGCCTCACCTCTCTCTCTCTCTCTCTCTCTCCTTGGTGAGGCCCTCCGCAACTTCGTGAGACCTGGTTTCAAAATAAAGTATAAAAAACAGGGCCGGGGGCATAGCGCGGAGGTAGAACGCCCCTGGGTTCAATCCCAATTACTGCAAAAAAAAAAAAAGAAAAAAAGAGCTCAGGGTGTACCTAACAGCTGGAATGTCCCTATCTTCAATCCCCAGCACCAAAAATAAATAAAATAATCTACAAGGCATGTCTTTGCTATCCAAAATAACTAAATGAAAAATGAAAAATAAATTAAGTCAACCCTGCTTACTAAGTTTAAAAAAGTTCATCAGATCCTTTTAAAAATTTTTTTGACAAAACAATTCAAAAACTTTTCTGCATTTCAAAATATCTCAATTGAATGTCCTGGGGTCATATTTAACCAAACAAAAATAGGCAGTGTTCACTTAAAAGTGTGGTTGGTGGGTGACCTTTCACAAATTTGCACATGCATATTTAGATGTAGAGACTGAGGAAAGCTCTAATATTTGTGGACTTCTTTGGTTTTTCACATATACTTAACACTTCTTTATGAGTGCACATTTTTCAAGGAAGTCTTAAAGTAGGAACATCTGCTAACCTACAATTATGAGTGCTGACAGTATATCATTAGAGTACACAGAAGCAGGTTCAGAAAAATGTGATTTTGAAGGAAATGATGACAGGTCCGAGAACAGAATGTTATCATCCAAGGGAAGCTCATGAATCTTTTATAGACTCAGGTATTTGGACTGAACTTAAGATACTTAAGATGCCTAATAACCTTTGCTGATTATTGAATTGAATAAGAATGTTAAAAAAAAAGAAGAAGGAAAACAGAACAAACCAGCATATGTGCCCTGTTATCTGAGCAGCCGGTAGCTGCTGACAGTCTTGGAAAATGGTCTTGACCAAAGACTTTACTTCCAAATATTAAGGTCAGAATTTTGCTATGACACACATAATATATACATAATATTTTTTCTATCATCAAACTGAACACGTTCTACATTTTTTCTTCTCTGTCTTTCCAGTGTATTAGAAAATCAATATTTTTTTTAAATTTAAAGTTCTATTTTCTTTTTCCTTTATTTATTTATTTTCTTTAGTACCGGAGATTGAACCCAGGGGCATTCTACCTCTGAGCTACACCTCCAGCCCTATTTTATTTTTATTTGGAAACAGGGTATTGCTAGGTTGATGAGAGTCTCACTACTTTCTGAGGCTGTCCTCAAACCTGCAATCCTCCTGTCTCAGCCTCCCAAGCACTGGGATTACAAGCATGCACCACCATGCCCGGCTTCCTTTTTTTTTTTTCTTAGGAATAATTAATATATTTGTTTTGAACATCATACATGCACACATTGCACATTTAGCCCTCCCTTCAATCCCATCCTATTCCCTCCCCCTTCCCTCCCTTTCATGCTCCGGATAGTGATT